>CAUYON010200262.1:0-11413 GCA_963573935.1 Arctocebus calabarensis | reverse complement strand
CCTGTAGTCCCAGCTACTTGGGAGGCGGAGGCAGGAGACTCGCTTGAGCCCAGGAATTGGAGGTTGCTGTGAGCTGTGATGCCACAGCACTCTATCCAGGGTGAGAGCTTGAGGCTCTGTCTCAAAAAAAAAAAAAAAAAGTGCAAAGGAGCAAAAGAAAAAGCAAAAGCAACAGGCAAGTGTGTGCACGCACATCCGGGCACACATACGGGACTGACTAGTCACATACAATTCAAGTGATTCAAGTGATGGCTAACAGGCACATATTTCTTTAATAAACACCATTTCCTACCAAAAAACATACTCAAGGCTCCATGCAATTCTCTCACGAAGATTTGCAAGCCCTGGGGTCATTGCACGTAGCCTAGGGGTATTGCTTCAATCTCTGAAAGGACATTCTCTGCAGTAAAGCTATTTGACAGCTAGAGGACCCTCATTGCTACTGGTCACCCCAGGGGAAGAACCCCAAAGAGGGAGCCTGTCCTTTTTGGTGGAGAGCAGAGACCCCATGGCTTAGCCTGGCAGGATCTTGGCTAGGATGGCTCTGCCTCTGTCTATATGTCCACCTTCTTTATAGGATCAGAGTCAGGCCTTTCACAACAACCACCTGTGTAAACAAAGTATTTTAGGGTCTAGAAGAATGGTTTCTTTTCTGGGCAAGATTTTTTGATTTAATTCACCTCCAACTCCCTTGCTTAAAAGATCAAGACTGGGCAAGCGAAACATATAATTTGATCCCACATGTCTCCTAGGAAAACAAAAACACATTTTGAATTCCATGCCTTCCTGAGGGAGATGACTGTGGTGGCAACTGCAAGGCTCTGGACGCCAACCTGTGGGCATGGAGGTTTATTTCTGGCCTGTGACTACTTTCTCCTGACCTCTGACCTCGCTTCTTCCCCTTTCCCTGGGTTCTCTCTCCCCAAATTTCTTGGACTTACTTCTAAGCCTTCATCTGCCCACGCAGGAAGGAAAAGACAGTTCCCAGCATAAATAATTTAGGCTGAAGGACTTAGGGAGTGTTTTGGGGAGGCTCCTGGCGACGAGGTTCCAGGCTTTGCTGACCTCACCCAGCTTCTCTTACCAGCGCCATTTGGTCCTTCCCGCCTGTCCTGCCTGTCCTTGGCGTCCCATCTCCCTCAGCCCTGCTGTCCTTCCCTAAAGGAGTCTTGGTGGTGGGGGTGAATTTGGCTCCCCGGTACTCTCTGTAATTGGTCCCACAGCCACTCCCAGTAAACATGTAATCCACATTAATGCAGCCCATCTGCTCCACAGGTGTTTCCAGCTGCCCCTTTGGACCAGATCATTGTCCCTAAGTGCCTTCCATGTAGACAATCTGGTCCTGCCACCACACAGATCTGACCTCCTTTGCAGCATAAGTTGACATCCAGGGCTTTGAATCAGCCCTGGGTCCAAATCCTGCCACTTTTCAGCTGGGGGACTATGGGCAGAGAGCTGTGGCTCCCAGAGCCTACAATTCCTTTCCTGCAAAACGAGAATGAAGCTGTTGCTGTCAACTAGGGGTGATTCTGCCCCCTGGGAAACCTGTGGCAATGTCTGGAGACTTTTCTCGTTGTCATAACAGGAAGGGGTGGTGCTACTGGCACCTGGTGGGCAGAGGCCAGGGATTCTGCTAAATGTCTCACAGGCCACAGCCTGGGGCCCTTCCACCAACAAGGACTTCTCCTGTGCAAATAGCAATAGTGTCGAAGGTGAGAACGCCAGGATAAAGCGATACCCAGGCTGCCAGGTTGTTGTGAGGATAAATGCACAGAACAGCTAAACACAGGGCCTGGCACACACTGGGCACCCACCCTGTGATTGCTAAAGCAGTGTATGATCATTCTCTCCTGACTCCAGGGAGCATCTGTCACAATGTAGCGCACAAGAATGGCACCCCCTGGTGCTGCACACAGGGGCCACTCTGCCGGTGCCACTTCTACATCTCAACCGTAGGGCTCACCCCGGAGTCCCGCAGCGGCCTTCTTGCTGGCCTCCCTGCCTCCACACCTTCTCTTCCCAATCGCTTTCTTCCCTCGGCCACCAAAAGGCAGTCTTTAACGACCACTGCGTTTTGAGGACCAGGGGGGTCCTGGATCTATGTTAAGTGCTTTGCTTTACATACACTATATTCTTTAATCTTTAGAGCAACCCTGTGAAGCAAATATTAAGTTTGTCTTCATTTTAGAGGAGGCAAAACCGAGGCTCAGAGGTGCAGTAATAGGCCTAAAGTCACATAGCAAGTAAATGGCAGAGCTGGGATTTGAAACCAGGTTTGTCTGAGACCAGACAGCTTAACGGGAATCTTAACAGCATTTCTTTTTTTCTTTTTTTTTAATTAATTTTTAATTCAACTTGTTAATATGTTGTTTTAGGATATTGCTGGGTTTAAACCTGCCACCTCTGGTATATGGGACTGGTGTCCTACTGTTTGGGGCCATAGGAGCTGCCCTTAACAGCATTTCTTACTCACTAAAGCAGTGGGTGTGCTTCAGAATCTTCTCGAGGGGACCCCAGGAATCTGCATTTTTTTGAGGCGTCTCGCTCTGTCACCCTGGGTAGAGTGACGTGGCATCATAGTGCACAATAACCTCAAACTCCTGGATTCAAGCGATTCGCCTGCCTCAGCTTCCCAAGTAGCTGGGACTATAAGCATCCACCACAACACCTGAATAATTTTTCTATTTTTACCGGGGATGGGGTCTTGGACTTGCTCAGGCTGGTCTCAAGCAATCCACCTGCTTCAGCTTGCCATAGTGCTAGGATTATAGGCGTGAGCTACTGTGCCCAGCCCAGGGATCTGTATTTTGGCAATCTAAATATCATGGGTGGCTGATTCTGATGCTGATGGTGGAACACACTTTGAAAAAAGACTCTCAGATCCTGTTGCTGGTCTTCCTAAAAACATCAATGTTCTTTTCCCTTCAGAATTGAGTCCAAAGTCCTGAGCATGTTACCCTTTTTCCCATTTGCTCTAGTGTTTGAGCTTGTGTCTGCCCCCGCTCCCTCCGCTCCTGGGCATTTGCACATGTCATGCTCCTTGCCTGTAACACCCTGCAAGCCTCCCTTCTCCGTTAGCCTGGTTGGTTCCTGCAGGTGCTGGGAATTAAGACTCCTGGGTTCTAGCATCATTGATTTGTGGTCTCTCAGAATAACCTAGGATACAGCCTTCACTTTCCTTGAGCTTCAGTTTCTCCACTTTAGGTAAGAGGATTTTACTAGATGCTGGCTCTGTGAACAGGGACAGTAAGAGCAGGCATCTGGGCTGCCCCAGCTGGCTGTGGGTCAGAGGCCCCTGTGTTCTTGGCAGGTGCTAAGTGCTAACTCATGCTGTTGAGAAGACCCAGGGAAGTCCAGCCCCAGGCCTGGGTTGCAGTTGCTTTGGCCAAATAATTTCCTTACCTTATCTCTAACTGATTCACTCATAATATTTAGACACTTGGCTTCAAGTTGAGAAATGGTGTCTCAGAGACAGAATAGCTGTGGCCGGCTTCTGACCTCTGGGCCTCACACCCCTGACAGGGACACACCCTTCCAGAAAGAGGAATGGACTTTCCCGAGCAGCAGCTCCTTATGAAGGGAGAAGGAATCTGAGGACCAGAGAGGAGAAACAACTTGCCCAAAGCCACACAGCCATGAAACGGAATGCGTACATTAAATATTTACTGAGCACTGTGTCCAAATCCCTGTGGCAGGTGCTGGAAAAAGAGGGATGAATAAACAGGACAGAGAAGGGATCTGTCCTTGTGGGGATTTTAGTTGGCCAAGACTCTTGATCCTATTAAAGGTTGACCTTTACAAAGTTCTTAACATGTGCTGGTCACTACTCTAAGCGCTTTATGTGATTATTTATTTAATGTTCACAATAACCCAGTGATATGGCTGCTGAAAGCTCTTTATGAGGTTAAGACACTCACCTAAGGTCACACAGCTGACATAATGGGCAGAATGTTGGGCCTGTAGGATTTCAGGTCCTAATCCCTGGAACCTGCAAATGCTATCTTATATGGCAAAGTCTTTGCAAGTGTGATTAAATTAAGGTTTTGTGATTAGGAGATTATCCTGGATTATCCAGCTGGGCTCGAAAGGTCATCTATGTATCATTATAAGAGGAAGGCCCAGGGATAGTAGAACTGGACAGATACAGAGGAGGGGAAAGCTATGTGATGACCAAGGCAGAGACTGCAATGAGGCAGCTACAGGCAAAGGAATGCTGGCAGCCACCAGGCTGGAAGAGGCAGGAGCGATTTCTCCCCTGGAGCCTCCTGAGGGAGTGTGGCCCTGCTGCCATCTTGATTTCAGCCCAGTGTAACTGATGTTAACCTTCTAGCCTCCAGAACTGTGCAAATAAATTTCTATTGTTTTAAGCCACCAAGTTTGTGCCAATTTGTTATGACAGGAAACTAAGACAACTAGTAAATGGTCGTGCCAGGATTTGAACTCTTGTGGTCTTCCAATTTTCTTTTTTTTCTTTCTTTTTTTTTTTTTTTTGTGGAGGCAGAGTCTCACTCTATCGCCCTCGGTAGAGTGCTGTGGAGTTATAGCTCACAGCAACCTCCAGCTCTTGGGCTTAAGCGATTCTCTTGCCTCAGCCTCCTGAGTAGCTGGGACTACCGGCACCCACCACAGTACTCGGCTAATTTTTGATGCAGTTCGGCCGGGGCTGGGTTTGAACCCTCAGCCCTCGGTATATGGGGTCGGCGCCCTACTTGCTGAGCCACAGGCACCGCCCCGGTCTTCCAGTTTTCATCTTACAGTTGTGTTTTACTCCAATCCTTTCGCCTCTGTTGTCCTAGTGAAGGTAGATAAGATTACTTAAAAACCAATTCTTGCTTTTTTCATTTTCTGTAGGCTGGGAGGCAGGTCTGAAGGCTGGAGCTAGAGCAGCCACCTTGTACCCAGAGGTTTAGGTGGCATGTTGGGAATGGCTGAACCACCTCACCAACCCTGAGCTAGTGATCTCTACATTGTTAATACTAGAGACAGAAGTAAACTTCTATGTTCTTAAAAAAAAAAAAAAAAGAGGAAAGAAAGGAAAATAAAAGAAAAAAGATCTCACTATACAAATGCCTCCCAGAAATACCTGTGTATTCACAGGCTATCTTCAACTTTTATGGGGGATTAAATGAGCAGCACCTGCCTCAACAGCCATTTTTCTGTTAGATTCCTCATGTCAGGAGCCCTTGCTGCCATCTTCTTTGGGAGCCTAGACCAGGAAAAATTTGTGACTCCAGACATTTGTATTTATATTTATCTTCTTTTTCTTTTTTCAAATGAGTAGTAACCAGTTTGATGCAACCCAGCACATTTCCCTTTTCACTCTAGCTGCCAGAAAACTCAGCTAAAGTTATTATTTAACCATCACGACTGATTACTGTCAGGTGCATAATGGCAGCTGCATTTGCACCCTATTAAATCAAGGTTGATCACTTAATACAGGGGTGTCCAAACTTTTTTCTTCTTTGCCAGACATTGAAAGAATAAAAGTTGTCTTGGGCCATGCAGTAAATGCACAAGCACTAATGAAAGCTGACTGGCTAAAAAAAAAGGGGGGGGGGCGGCGCCTATGGCTTAAAGGAGCAGGGCGCCGGCCCCGTATACTGGAGGTGGTGGGTTCAAACCCAGATCCGGCCAAAAACTGCAAAAAAACCAAATAAAATAAAAAATAAAAATAAAAAGTCTGTGCGTTTTTTTTTTTTATGATATCTGACACCACAGATAAGCAAAAACTGTCCTCTCAGGTGGCGCCTGTGGCTCAAAGGAGTAGAGCACCAGCCCCATATGCAGAGGTGGCAGGTTCAAACTCAGCCCTGGCCAAAAGCTGCAAAAAACCAAAAACTGTCCTCTCAAAATTGGCATGCAGGCCGCAGGGTGGGCATCCCTGAATTGTTTTAGTTTTCCTATGTGACTTGGTGGAATAGACTAAAATTCAAATTCATTTTTTTCTCCCTTACAGGCTGACCTCTGAAGCTTACCTCTGAGCTTCACTTTCCCTACTTGCGAAAAGGGGATGATAATCATCTAGCAATACATCCTCAAGATTTCTTCTGTCCTATAGTAACAGAATCCATCTCTTATTTTAGAAAGCTCCCCTTCCTTACTCAGTCCATATGGTTTTAGTAGACTGACCCCTGTGTCTGTCAGTTATTGCTGCATAACAAATTGACCTGAAACTCAATGATTTGAAAGAATAAGTATTTACTATGGCTTATAAGTCACTGGATTCACTGGGCAGGTTTGGTCCCAACTGGTCACGTATCTGTGGTCAGCTTTAGGTTTGGTAGGCAGCTATGCTAATCTTGGCTGGGCTTGCTCACATGTTGGGAGGTCAGTTGGCTGTTGGCTAGTTAGGACAGTCTTTGCTAGAGGACTGGGCTCTCTTTCTTGCGTTTTTTCCTGCAGCAGATTGCCCCAGGCTTGTTTTCATGGTGGCTATCTAGAGTTCTAAGAGAGAGAGGAGAAACTGTAGGGCCGAGGCTGGGGACAGGCTCAGCATCACTTTCTTTGTATTCCATTGGCCAGAGCTGGTCTCTGGACCAGTGCAGATTCAGATCATGTGGAAATAAACTCCTATTACAAAAGACATGGATACAGGGAGGCTGTTAATTAGGGCAATGATAGGGTAAAACTTCTCCACTCTCCAACTCCAGCTCTAGAAGTGGGCAGGACTCCATGCCCGACTAAGAAAACCATCATGTTGAAGGATTTGCATCTGACTTAAACAAGGCCAACCTGAGTCAGTGCCAGACTTTCACTAAGACTATTGATCAAGACAGTCTCCTTCCACTGGCGTTGCTGAGCTGGCAGAGTGTAAGGGCTGCCACAGGCCATATTGACAAAACACAGGGGGACGCTGCCTGAAGGGAAGCCAAAACAGAGGAAAACATTGCTGAGAAATGGAGAGAAATGAGTCTTGGAGCCCCTAGATCCTGCTATACCTGAAGCTGATTTTCATTAGTTTCCTGAAGCCAGAATTCCATCTCTGGACTTTGCTTCAAATGGTCGATGAGGAAGAGAGGGAGTTTTTCCTCTAGGGATTAAGTGACATGGGTCGACTGGCACATAGAAGCCTGTGAATCTTGTCTTGTTACTGGGCGTGGGAGCACACAGTTAACAGGAGCAGAGAAGAGCCAGGCTTTGGAGGTGGATATCCTGGGGTCTAATGCTGCCTTCGTTGCTTGCAAGCTGACACAATATTAGTTAAGGGAGTCATGATTCTTTTCACCTGTTAGGAAGATTCAAGGAGCTTGTGCTCCAAGGAAGCTTAGTGCAAAGGAGGCACTCCCTAAATGGCACTTACTAACCTTGGCCTTGCTCCTTGGACCTCAGTTTCCCTGTGACCAAGATGGGGTCCAGACAGCGGTTTTCTTGGAGAGGAGCAGAGGAGGAGGGGAAACTGAAAGACTGAATTTGTCTCTGAAACACCCAAGTGAAGCCTGTTTGACCTGAACAGACAATTTAAATTAGGAGCCTGGCTTAAGGCTTCGAATTTCTTCCCTGTGAAGGCTCATGACCAAGCCCAGGCCAGGGCCTACTAGCAGCAGCAAAGACCTTAATTATGTGCCAGACGCTTGTCTACATGTGTCCGCTCAAAGGAAACTGAGGCCTGGAGCGGTTAAGTGACTTACCCGAGGCCACACCGTGGCAGAGCTGAGTTTTAAACTCAGAATCTCTTGCTCCTGATCACTGCTTTGAGTGACCTCTGGGAACTGAGGGCTCGTTTTTCTTTGCATACCTGAGATCGGAGTAAGGAAATCTGCAACCCTAGTGCACCGCATATCTGTGTAAACAGGACCTTAAATTTTGTGCAGAAAGGAGCATTCCAGGAGTTACATACTTGGTTCACACAGTGCCTTACACATCAGAAAAATGCACAGGGTGAAAATAAGCCTTTTCCCCCAGCTCCTTTTCAAAACCACAGGGCTGGAGCTGAGGAGTGAGGCTGAGTTTGAAGGGGGCGTCTGTTCACTGGAGAGGGGGGAGGAGCCTTTGACCCCTGAATGCAGTTCAGTCTGAGGCAGTTTCCTGTGCCCCAGGGAGACCCCATCTGGGCCCTGGCATATCCCCAGCAGCCATTCATTCCTGCAGGGAGAACAAAGCCCTCCTGTTCTTCCAGCCTGGAGTCCCAGAAGGGGAAAGGCAGCCGGGACGTCTGGTTGGAACCCAGACTCCACTATTCCTGGCTCTGTGGCCTTTCCAATTTCTGTCTGGGGTCCTCTTTCCTGGTCTGTAAAATGGGCACATAACCATTTTTGCCCACTTTTCAACACTCCTACCCCACTTTCTGATCCTCTTTCGGGGAATCATCCTTCCTACCTTATTTGGTCGTCCATCAAGGCACCAGGCCGGCACATGACCCAAACTCAGCCATTCTGACTTTCTCTTGGCAGAATGGGAGCTTTAAGGAGAGAGCTATAAGATAGCTGGAGCCCTAAAGACCCGCCTTCTGGTTCCTGCTTCCCCCACCCCTGGCTCCGGCTCTCCTTGTCCCGGGAGCCTCCGTCCCTATCCTTTCCAAATCCCAACTGGTCAACTTGTCCTTTCAATACCCCACCTCCCAACCTTTTTTTACTCTTAAATTAACCAGGGCTGGTTTATGTGGCTTGAACAAACCCAAGGACTCTGGTACCAGGGTGACAATTTCTGCTTCTAAAGTTAGTGTGAGAGTCGAATTATATGCACTACAGTGTAAGCCAGTACTGTGCAAACTATAAAGTGCCATGTTAGGAATTTGGCCTTAGAATCAGAATTTGATTCCCAGTGTGTGCCACACCTTTCTTGCTGTGTGACCTTGCGCTGGTAGCTTCCCCTCTCTGAGCTTCAATCCCCCCCCCTAGAAAATGGAGATACTACTGGTGCCAGGACCAGCTATGTAATTTGTGAAACCTTGTGCAAAGTAAAATTGTGAGTCCCCTTGTTCAAAAATTAAGAATTTCAGGGGTGGCACCTGTGGCTCAAAGGAGTAGAGTGCCAGCCCCATATGCAGGAGGTGGTGGGTTCAAATCCAGCCCAGCCAAAAGCTGCAAAAAAAAAAAAAAAAAAAAGAAAGAAAGAATTTCAGGGTAGTGAGAGCAGAGAATTAAGCCAAGTATAAGGCCATACCGGGCATGGGTCCCTATGGGAGTTAGAGTCAGGGTTAGGGTCAGGGTCAGGGTCAAGAAGTACTCAGGTTACACATCCATGAAGCCAGGAAACAGTTATAGAACACTTTCCATTTTGTCTTCTGTGTGTCTGTTACCAGTGGAGGAAGATTACAAGGCTGTGAATGCCAACCGCCCACATTTATCTGAGGTTTCCAATACTTCTAAATATATATATATATTTTGAGACAGAGTCTCACTAATTTTTGTTGCAGCTGTCATTGTTTAGCTGGCCTGGGCCGGGTTCAAACCTGCCACCTTCGGTGTATGTGGCTGGCACCATAACCACTGTTCTATGGGTGCTGAGCCTGAGGTGTTCTTTGTAACCTAATAGGTGGCCAGTGTTTGTGGATGTTCATGGTGTCAATTTGGCCTTCTACTTGTCCTCTCACTCTTTCAAGGGCTGAAAATAGTGACATAAAGTCTTTTTGCTCTGTAACTATTTGTAGCTGGGTTACTTAGTTCAGGATACTCAATTTTTATATTTTCTTTCTTTTCTTTTCTTTTTTTTGGGGGGGGGAGGGGAGACAGAGTCTCACTTTGATACCCTGGGTAGAGTGCCATGGAGTCACAGCTCACATCAACCTCAAACTCTTGGGTGTAAGTGATCCTCTTGCCTCAGCCTACCAAGTAGCTGGGACTATAGGTGCCCACCACAACACCTAGCTATTTTTAGAGAGGAGGTCTTACTTTGGCTTAGGCTGGTCTTGAACCCTTGAACTCAGACAACCCACCCACCTCAGCCTCCCAGAGTGCTAGGACTACAGGTGTGAGCCACCTTGCCTGGCCTCAATCTTTATATTTTCAATGACACATTAGTCTTAATGGTATAAAGAACTCTCCTTTGTCTTTTTTAATGCTTTCTTGCTCTAATTCTAGGTGAGGGAAGACAACAATTCCTCCATTTTGTTTGCATTTGCCTGACATTTTTTTGCCCCTCCCCCTTTCATATTTGATTTTTGTTTTCAGTCTCTTAGTCTCTCGTATACAACATCAATCAGGTTCTGCCTTGTGATCCAATGAGAAAATCCCTTTCCTCTTCCTCTTCTGATAAGGCCACAAATCCTATAGGATTAGGACCCCACCCTTATGACTTTATTTAACCTGAACCGCCTAAAAGACCTGTCGCCAAATATAGTCCAATTGGGGAAGTAGGGTTTTAATATATGAGTTTTGGAGGGACACAATTCAGTCCATTCTATAGCACTATCTCTTTAGGTTATTTATAATTATTTTGCATTTCTTTTTCTTTTTTTTTTTTGAGGACTCCAATTATGCATATTTTGGCTCTCCTTTATCAATCATTTTCTTTCTGATCTTTCTAGTCTTCCTTTACTTCTGTTTCCTTTTTTCTTCTCTTTTCTCATTTCTCTCAACTATGTTCCTCACTGTATCTTCTGCAGGGTCTATTTCCTTCCAATTTTGTCTTAATTTCTGAGGGTTTTTCCCTACCCTTCTGGGAGACTTTCCTGAGTGCTACCACTTCATATTCATTACCTCCTTTTGCCAGATACCTTCTTTCTGAGTTCTTCAGTTTCCTTATAGCTTCACATTTTCCCTTTTTTTTTTGGAGACAGAGTCTCACTCTGTTGCCCTTCATAGAGTGCTGTGGCATCATAACTCACAGCAACTTCAAACTCTTAAGGTCAAGCAATCATCTTGCATCCCAAGTATCTGGGGATTTTTAAAGTTTTTTATTAATTTTTATAATTTTTTATAGAGATGGGGTCTCATTATGTTGCTACACTGGTCTAACTCCTGGCCTCAAGGGATCCTCCCACCTTGGCCTCCTAAAGTGTTGGGATTATAGGTATGAGCCACCGTGCCCAGCAATTCTTTTTTTTTTTTTTTGAGATAGAGTGTCAAGCTGTTACCCCAGATAGAGTGCTGTGGCATCACAGCTCACAGCAACCTCCAATTCCTGGGCTCAAGAGAGTCTCCTGCCTCCGTCTCCCAAGCATCTGGGACCACAGGCGCCTGCCAAAATGCCAACGCCCGGCCATCATTGTTGTTTGGCGGGCCCAGGCTGGATTCGAACCTGCCAGCTCAGGTGTACGTGGCTGGCGCCCTAGCCCGTTGAGCCACAGGCGCCAAGCCCAGCAATTCTTTTTCTTTTTTTTTTTTTTAAGAATTTTTTTTTTTTTTGAGACAGAGCCTCAAACTCTCACCCTGGGTGGAGTGCTGTGGCATCACAGCTCACAGCAACCTCCAATTCCTGGGCTCAAGCGAGTCTCTTGCCTCTGCCTCCCAAGTAGCTGGGACTACAGGCACCC
>CAUYON010200261.1:0-12596 GCA_963573935.1 Arctocebus calabarensis | reverse complement strand
TGGCATTTCCTTGATCACTATATAAAGACATTAATACTCTACCTTTAATAAGTTTCGCCAGTACCTTGCTAAGATGCACCGTAGGTGTGTTCCCACTAATTGCCCTCCCTCTACCCATCCTCCCCCCACCCCTCCCCTCCGAAAATTTAGTTTGTTAGCAAGTTGGCGTCTCACCCTCATACTCTAGTGTAGTAATGCATTAAAATGTAATCATTCTTATTTCTAGGTTCAAAGCTCTTGTTCAAATATACAGAGATGATATTATAATTGGCTTACTTTGGTGGTGTGTAGCATAACTCAGGACACTCTTATGGGCAATCAAAGTTGCTGAAGTATACTTTGTACCTGTCAAATGATGGATATCTCTAAGAATAACTGGGCTCCTGAATCAAACATAAATTCTAATAGTTTATTACTGAAAAAAAAAAATAAAACAAGTATGAGATTCTGAATGACCCCAGGTTCCAACTTCCTGGAAGTTCCATTCAATGGAATAATAAAAACTATTTTTTATAAAAATCAATTATTTTAATTCTAAATTAAACATGGATAGTCATAAAATATATTTTGTTAAATATTTGAGCTACTAACAACTCCTGTACACATTTGGAAGTGAAGTTTGGATATTAAAATTATTATTCATCAGACAACATCACTATTATCTTAGAAACAGAACAAAACTTTCTCAAAATAATAAGAAAATTACAAAGCAAATGTCAATACTTCTTTGCATGTCCTATGAAAACAACATACACAATATCACATATATCATATTGTCAAGCATGCAGTCTGCTTCTTAAGCTGTGTAGAAAATGACGGAGTCTTAACAATGAAGAAGATTAAATCACCAGTGGAGGAGAGTTTCTCTCAGTCATGCACTTCCATGGCAATTGTGGACTTCATAAAAATAAGAACAAAACATATAGTCATATATTATTTCCAAAGGTGAGCGCAGTAGTCACTTCCTAACTCTCATTTCCCTTGTGTAGATAGATACACATGCTGTTGTAAGAAACAATACTTGTCTATTTTACCATTACCCCCAACGACAACATTTGATAGGACTGTGATATATCACAAGTAGTGTACTAAGATCAATGTAATCTCCCAATATTTTTTTCAGATTTCATTAGTTTTACTCCTGTGTGTACATTTTTGGTTACATGCAATTTTATTACATTTAGATCCATGTGACCACCACCAGAGTTTCTCTCAACATTAACCTTAATTGATTCTGTGACTTTCTTTGGTCAATAGAAAGCAAAAGAATTGGTGCTGTGTGATTTTGGAGACTAATCCTGCACAGACTAGCAGCACTAATTTTGCCTTTATGGGAACCAGATATCATATAAAGAAGCATAAGATAGACCATGAAATAATGAGGTTCCATGTGGACAGAGAAGACACAAAAGGATAACTGGGACACTCCAACTGAGATGCAAACCTGGGCCACCAAATGTGAGTCAGCCATCTCTTTTTGCTCCCCTCAAAATCATATATTTTTCCCCATATGATGACATGAGGAGGCAATGCTTTGTGGGCGGCAGTGATTAGTTCATAAGAGCGCCATCCTCATGAATTGAATTAGTGCTCTTGTGAAAGAAATCCAAGGAGCTCTCTTGCATCTTCTACCCTGTGAGAACCACAACACAACAAGCCATCTGTGAATCAGGAAGTGGCCCTCACTAGACACTGGATTTGCCAGGACCTTGGACTTCCTAACCTCCCAAACTGTAAGAAATTATTTTTGTTTGTTTGTTTGTTCCCAGTTTATGGTATTTTAATATATCAACCCACACAAACTAAGAAGTCATTCCAGATTCTCCAGCTCCAGCCAAGCTGTCCCAGGAAACACCATATAGAAGGATGACTAGGCTCAGCACTTGAAACCTGATTGAATTTTCGACCCAAAGAATACTGAGCAATTAAATTGTTGTTGTCTTGAGTCATAAAATTGCAGAGGATCATATAACCAAAAAATTTTTATTTGTCAAAATGCTGATAATTGTTATTTGTCTATTACAATATGTAGTATTATCTTAACTCATGCAAAAGTCAGCCAAGAAATTCTTCAAATCAAAGTTTTAATGTAGACAAAACAGTTAAATAATATAAATTCATGTTTCATGAATTTCAAATACAGATGACTTCTGACTTACTGTATTTCCACTTATGAGTTTTTGACTTTAGGCGGATTCATTGGGATATTAAATGCATTTGCAATTTAAGATATTTCTGACTTACAGTAGGTTAATCAGGATGTAATCCTATCACAAACCAAAAGGTGTCTATATATTTTTTGAGGTATTGATAAAAAGTACATCTGCTATTACCCCAAGATGCTTCAAGTATCTTCATTATAAATTAATGTAAGTGGTGGAAAACATTATTGTGGTAAATCTTCAAGTCTCACATATGTACTTGCTCTTGCCACACTTTTAGGATTGAGTCTATAGAATTGAAATTGTTACTATATTTTAGATAGTGGCATTATTACTATTAAAGATAGAATGAAAACTTCTCAAAATAATAGAAATAAATGGAAAACAAATTTGGAGTGGTTTAATGAGCAGGCAACTTATCACTTTCATGTTTTGACAAGCAATATCAGGAGAAAGAGGTTGTATGGAGAACGGATTTTCTAGAACTATAGATATTAAAGGTGAAGTTCATAGGAACTATTTACTCTCATGTGAACTATCAATAGTCCTTTACATTGGAACCAATACTATAGGAAGAAAGAAATAAGAAAAAGATTCATACTCAAAAATAATTAACAGTCCTACCTCTGCCATTGCTTTAATCATCTTGATCTAAATTTTCTAGTGAGTAAATCTCCTTAATTTTCTCCTCTCTTCTAACCCTACAAAGCTTCCTTAAATGCCCTTGATAAAAGGCTGCAGAATCTAAATTTTCATGCTCACAATGTAAGAAATATTTTGAAACTAGCAACTGCTTTGGGATGCTTGCTTATTCTTTCATACTTACTATTATTCTTACCAATAAAAGAAATTTTTTCAGATATCCAATATGTATATTTCCACTATAATAATATATTAGGGTCCATTTCATATTTGGCATGATGTCATCAGTATTTTCTAATTCTTTGTATATCATTTGAGCATCATATTCTTGCATCCTTGTAACTTGATCAAATGGATATAGATCACCTCACCTAAGAAAATGCAGGCCCATCTGTTATATTTTAAGTGCATCTGTTCATCTGCTAAATCCATTTGTCAAATTCATTTATGTTAACAGAGATTTTCTCTAAGTACATAAAATGATATGCGAGAAAAAAGAATTAAGAGGGTTTTGTTTTACTAGGTTTGAGTAGTGGAGTAAGCTTTCTAAAAGCCAACTATTTCCCCAAATGTTTTAAAATGTATTTAATATATTGAAACTACATTGTATAAAGTGTAAAAGTGTATTTAATCTTCTTTGAGAACTATCCTTACGAAATTAGAGTGGACAATTTTTAGGTGATAGAAACTATTTTATCTATCACTTCAAAAGAAAATTTTAAAAATACATATTTTTATTCAAATATGTAGGAGAGAGATAATTGAAAAGAAAGGGTTTAGGTGCTCTCTGAGCCTGCAGTTTTAATAGTTTTCATTAGAAGAAATTTATAAAACCATATGCATTTGTAGTGAATTTCACTTCTACTTTAACTTTGAGCCGTGGACAGAACAAATTCACAGACAACATTCACAGAATTTTGGAAAAGATTGAAGCTGTGAAATTGATGTGCAGGTCAAGTCATCCTTTTACCTTAATAAATGGTTCCCTTTCCTCGATCACCGACATTGATCTCACCCAGGGTAAACTTCTTCCTTATCCACCTTTAGGAACATGTCATTTAATCTGGGTAAAGTCGACCTTTTCAGTTTTTATTAATATATGTGATTTTTATAAATCTGAATCTTTCTACCATTTGTCATTACCACAATCCACAACTTTGTACAACTTTCTGAACGTCATTGTTCTCACTGGGGCAATGGAATGATACATTTACTACCAACTTAGGTTGTTACGAGGACTTTGAAAAACAGAGTGAAATATGTAACATAACTTAGAAAGTCTGAATTTTCCACATACGCATTGAAGAAACTATCTCTGATTCATTTAGTTTATGTGCCTATTGTCATTTCAGAACTTAGCATAGTTTTCACGATTCCAAAATCTTTTTAAACACTCTTTCTCTGTTTGGATTGTCTGTATTCAACCTTCCCCCATAATATTTTTTATATGTGTGCTTCTTTCCCCTGTCCCTGTACTGTGAATTCTTAAATGGTAAACATCTTTTCTAATCCACATCTTTATATTCCCAAATTGCATCAATTTGAATAAAGATATTTGAGAACTTTTTTTCTGAAGGAAGGAAACCAATAATTTTCTTATAAGGCCATTTTCTTCATATTTTAAATGTTTCCTGGATTTAGAATATTATCCCACACTGTAAGATGTGTAGGAGAATCTTGCCACTTCTTCATTAAACCTGCTGCAATTTCTCAACAGAAAGTGGAAGGCCCACTTCTGTGTTCTCATAATATTCTGTCCACCACATTTATTGTCATTTCTGCATTTATCATTCCCCAGGACTATTTGTTTCATGTATGTTTAAATTTCATAATCCTAAAGGTATCCATCACAAGTTCAAATGCCAAATGGATCAACAAACCACAAAAATAAAAATGGAACAAGATGGTATTAGAATAGTTAACATTTTTTCTAACTTTAACTGCATTCTGTATAACGGAATCGAGAAACCCCTTTAGCTTCACAATAGTCCTGTGTGCTAGAGAATAAGTTTGTGTCATTTAAAAATGAACTGAAGCTCAGAGAGTTAAAGTAATATGCTGAAGTCAAAAAAGGCAGGATTTGAACCCACTCCCCTGTTCTGGGAGGGGTTCATACCCTTAGTCCTTATAGTAAATGACACTGTCAGGTGGGGGAAGAGAGTAAGGTGGGACCTTTTTTCTTTTCCAGAGCAAGCATAAACCCTTTCTCAGCAGTCCTCTAAACTCACTGGCTTAACACGGTAAGTTTTGTTAATGATCAAGTAAAATCTGTGCTGGATCGCTGGATTGGTGGTTCTCCATATGACTTCTCTGCCTATCCCAATCTAACTAATGCACAGAAAATAACATAAGGAAAAAAAAAAAAGAGCCCTATTCAGAACTCAGTCTTGTAGGATAATTAGGTAAAACCTTTGAGGAGCACCCAGACATTTCTAAATATTCCCATATGTTGTATAAAACGCTCCACTGTGAGTTCAAAATTCATTCACTCTCATAAGTGAAATTGTTACACTACTTCAGTTTCTGGTTTATTGAAAAGCATTAAAAAGTTCTTGAATGTATAAATACATTGATGAATAAAGGGATGTGTAAGTGTGAAGTGTTGTTAGTATCACAGTTCGCCTTAAAATTCTCCTTCAATTATTATTCAAATCAAATAATCTGTATAAATACCAGTCACTCCCGGATTGAGGGGAGTCTAATTTACAAAAGAGCTGTCATTTCATCCTTAACAGTACTTAACACATATTTTGCAACATAGTGAAAAGAAATTAAAACAAAGTAATTTTCTAACATGGCCTCTGTCCAGAGGTCTTCTTTTGAACTGACAGATGTCACAATCGTCCGATGAATTATGGTAATTAACTCAATGCCTCAAGGGAAATTTCCTCCATATTTCATCTTTTATAATACAGCTTCTTCCAGGTTATTCACAGTTTACAACATGGACATTGGATAGAGAATTATCAATTTTTTTAGCAAAGGAGATATTAGAAGGAAAAATATATGTACAACCTAAAAAGGCTTCTGAGTTTATGTGTGTGTGTCTGTTTGTGTGTGTTTCTCCCTGAAATCTTATTTGTGATGCTGATGGTGGTGTGTGTTGGGGGAGGGGAGGAGGGAAACCAGACAACATTTTCAGAACTCATAGTGGGATATTGTATACAAAGCAAAGACAAAAACTAGGGCAGATTCCTACTTTGAACACCAAGATTGTTAAAGGTAGTTCACCTGTCTCATAGACCATTTTGATTTTTAAATCAAAACAGAAAGATAAATATAAAAATGTTGATCATTTAGGTGAATTTTTGATCTTCTGACATATCAATAATCATTAAGTTCAATTCTGATATGAATACATTATCCAATAATTATAACATTATTATAATCTTAATATAGTATTATTAAATAATACATGCATTATTTTATTTAAAAACCATTTGATAATTTGATAATTCTTTTTTTTCTCTCTTTCTTGTTTTTTTTTTTTTTTTTAGAGGCAAAGCCTCACTTTGTCACCCTTGGTAGAATGCAGTGGTGTCACAGCTCACAGCAACCTCTAACTCTTGGGCTTCAGTGATTCTCTTGCCTCAGCCTTCCAAGCAGATGGGACTATAGGCACCCACCACAATGCCCAGCTATTTCTTGTTGCAGTTTGACCAGGGCCGGGTTCAAATCCACCACCTTCGGTATATGAGGTTAGCGCACTACCCACTGAGCCACAGGAGCCGCCTAAATTCGATAATTCTTTGCAAATGCAAATTAGCAGACTTCTTATTCATTCCAGTTTTTATAAAGTATCTCTTTCGTTTCTTATTTGAAAATTTCAATTTGTTTCCCATGACAATATCCCTAGTGAAATCTCCAGTTAATTATATTGAGAAAGTGCTTCTTACAGAAAGTTCCATTACACAAATACACACACACAACTCAAATATTCTTGATAAAAGACAGCACGCATTTTTATTAGAATTTTTTTATAGAAGTTTGAGGATCACAAGTGAATACTTTTTGAAAAAGTATACGTGAGTTCTGAAGAATATAAAAAAAATTTAGGTTGGCAAAAATGAAGACTATATATACATGTATACACACAAAATAAGCAATGGCTGAAGTTATGGGTCTTCTGACACTATGAGGGCATTTTTCAATTTTGTTAACTTGGGATTGTATTTTAAGGTTCATACAAAGGATAGAGGAGAAGACTTGGATCTAAACAAAATATAGAGTTGCAGCTAATACACATATGTCCTGGATCTCCACCAAACATACAGAGAAGGTACTTAAAGTACTTCCCCCTTAAAGAGGTTAAAGAGTAAACTAGAAAACACTGTCTTATAACCAAAGTGAACCATTAAGAAAAACTGTATTTCTGTCTCATTCTGTGATCTCGGGAGAGGAATAAAAAACATTCCTGTATAACACAATCTCAAGATGACAAATGAACTCGAATATACTCTGGGGACGCAAGATCAGATCCTCCCTAAAGGAATTCTTCTCAATCTAATCTCTCAGGATTCTCATGTTAGGTCCCACCAAACAGGAGTTAACATTGCAAAATTAGGAACACTAGTTTTGCTGAGTTGAGATTAGAAACAGCTGAAAAGAAAAATCCAGTAAATGCAAGGTCCAGCTTGAAAGACATTATGGCTTCTGCTTTGCAAAGTGTTAAAGAAATGAAAAAGATAAGAATGAAGAGACAGGAAGAGTTGTAAATATCTAATCATAGCTCTACCTGGAGAAAATAACATACAAGGAATGCAGAAAATACAACATTTAAGAGCATAAAGGCTGATAATTTCTCAGAATTGACAAAAGCTATGAATCTTCAGATTCTGGAAGCACAATAAACCCCAAGCAATATAAATAAACAGTAATCTGCATCTATTTCCATAGTGATAAAACTGAAGAAGGGTTAGAGAGTTGGAGAGTAATAAAAATGCAAACATATATAGAAAGAGAGAGAAAAAAGAACAGAAAAACATATCACATACTAGAAGAGAGGTCTGGGAGTAGTATCTGACTACATAACTATTTCTCTAAAACATCTATTTTTGTGACCTTGAATTGTATTTAAGCTTATTCGCTTCATGAAACACATCCTTTTTTTCACACATGTATTAGATGTTTTCTATGAGAGCTGACTCAATGAATTTATTTCTTAAGCCTTGTCCTCCTTGAATAATAAAAATTGAAAAACATGCAATTGTACAACTCTTTTGGTAAAAAACATTTTTCTCATTCCAAAGTGGAAAGCTGTTAAAATTATTATTACTTCTGTCATTTGAGAGGAAATAAAACTCTTTTTTGGGGAGGGGGACAAGTCTAGAAACTTAAGTACAGTTGGGCATTCTGAACTGCTCCACCATTCAATCTTGCCTTATATTTCTGCACCCAACCTTTTTTCTCTCTATGTGCCAAGGGGTACAAGGACCATCAAACGCTCTGGACTTGTTTCAGGAAGTAAGCTCTGAAGCCCTTCCTGGGGGGTAGATGAGGACGCCTCAAGGAATGGATAAACATGTAAGATGTTGTGAGAAGACACACAAGAAAGCATCCATCCATCCATCTCCAAAAACGTTATGCCCCTTACCTATGCTTTCTATGGTGATGTCTTTCTGCTGACAAGGAAAAGCCTGCACTGCCAGAGAAAGCATGACAGGTTTTATCTGCCTTTACAGCTGTCTGGAAGACACAGCAGGCAACCTAAAACTTGAAAGGCCATATGCAGCTATCCCCTCAGGTCCCACCATCGCTGGCAAAGCTCAGTCTGATCAGCACCAAATTGAAGCCCTCCCTACTGAATTTGCACTGGCTTCTTTAAGGCAGAGCTCTTTTTATGCAAGGTTTCAGGTTGTGGGGAAGCTGTATGAATTGGGAAAGGGTGATAACATGTAGGCCTGTTCGAAGAGTCACTCCAAATGTGTGTTTATTCCTGATACGTCTATGTGCCTGGCACTGGGGTAGGCCCTCCATAGGAAGCAAAGGGAAATCCAACAGCAAGCATCCCTGCGAGCGGCTCAGAGTACGGGGGCTCCATTGCGAATCTCTGATCCCCCCTCCGGGCAGACACATGTTCAACTCTGTCTTACCCTTTTCTACCGTGCCAATCATCCCTCGACCCTTCCTTCATCTCTTCCCACTATCCATCTCCTTCCAAATCTCTTGGAAAAGAAATTATAATGAATATCCCCATGCATTCCCTACTTGTTGACCCTTCCAACTGAGAAATTGTCTTTTGCCTGAGGCATGCTCTGAAACCAGTTTGCCTATGAGAGCTGTTAACGTCCCCAGGCAAAGGCCTCATTTGTCTGACTCTGGTGAGTGTCTATCCTAACCCTGCAACCTCTGCTCTCCTCATTCCTAAGGCAGTTCTCTCTTTCAGTTCTGCCAGGCAGCTTTGTAAAATAGAAATGGCAAAGCCCTAAGGGTTATTCCCAGCATTGATACTACCACCTGAGTGGTACTTAACCTCCCTAAGCCTAAATTTCCCTTAAGTATTAAAACATTTAGGATACTCTTTTGGGAGGGTCACTAGAGCTGCACTGAGGATGCATTTAAAATGGTTAATTGTACAACAAATGTCATGTGTTTTTGATAGGTTTGTCTGTTTTCTTTTTAAATTATTCCCTGTCTTTCTTCTTTTATGTTTGGATGGTCCTGCTTTATTGTTTATTCCAAAGCATTTTGAAAATTGTTTCATTCAGGATAAGTGTGTGAATTTCAGAGAAAGAACTGGGTTCCAATCAAGCACTCCTTTAAGAAAACTATATTTATTTTAACTTTGAAGACTCCCAAGAAGTTTCAAAAATAGTAAAAGTAAATCCTGTGTAACTTTCTCCAAAGATGACATAAAACCATAATACTCAAAACCAGGGATTTGACATTAACAGGACTGCAGACCTCATTGGATCACACAAGTATTTACATTCACTCTCAGTTACTATTTTTGTACCTATGGAAGATTTATTTAACCTACCTGAGCCTCAGTCTATAAAATAAAAATCATTTATCAGTGCTCATGGCATAGACTGTGTGTAAGGATTACAGCAGTTCTCATGCATGAATTCCTACACTATCCTTGGTTAGAATTGATAGCTATTTACTCATTAGCAGTGTTCTGTGGTCAAGAAGAGGACAGGCTCTGAAGGCAGAGAGCCTTGCTTTTGCAGACGTGTCCTCTACTGCCTTGGTGATCTCTCAGATCTTCAGTTTCTTCAATGGGGAAATGGGGATAATATTAATACACTTGCTAGCACTTGCCAAGGCATACTTTTTGACAGAGTGTTTAGAATGGAGCCCAACATCTAGTAAGCATTAAAAGTGTTAGCTGTTAGTATCTTCAAAGCCCTTACCCCTCAAATGGATAATAGATGTCAGGTCATATTTGTATCATTACCTTTCCCGCCCTCTGCATGATGGTATTGGTTCTGCCCTCAGCAGTCTTCCTTACTGCACACAGAGAATCAGTATGAATTCTCACATAGTCTTAGGATCTCACGGGTCCCTAGGTCTGCACCTGAATTCTCACATAGTCTCAGGATCTCACGGGTCCCTAGGTCTGCACCTCTATCTTCCATCTCCTCTTTTGTTTTCACTTCTGTGCCACAAGCTGTAAACTTGCTTCTCTAAATAAAATGTATTTTCCTTTTTGTCTCTGAAATACTGTGGCCTTGGTAAGAACTCACTATGAACCAAACCACAGGCAGAGAAATGCCGTCCCCCTAAATGCAAGAGACCTGAGCTGTGCTGCCAGAACTCCCCATCTGCCCCCCAACACCTGTAGCTGCTCAGCACCCCAGTCAGGGCGGAGGCTGCCAAATTAGTCGAGGGAAAATATAAGAGGGAATGAACCCCCCAGGCAGACAGTTGACGCAGGGGCAGGAGCTCCAAACAGCAAAAATCCTTGGGTAGCAGAATTTGAGAAAGCAGTGTTTCTTGTGTCGCTATTATTGTTGCAGCACCAAAAGATGCTCTTCAGTTTGTCCTGAAGGAACGTGTATTTCTCTCATAGAGCTGTCATAACATCCACAAACTGGGTGGCATAAACAACCACCACGGATCATCTCCAGATCCTGAAGGCCCCAAGGCTCGGATTGTGATGGTGTCTTCCAAGAGCTATGAGGAAGAATCTGTTCCATGTCTCTCTCCAAGCTTCTGGTGGTTTGCTGGACATCACAGGGTCCTCAGCTTGTAGAACCATTACCCCAAATTCTGCCTTCCTCTCCATATGAAGTCCTTCCTGTGTACTTTTCTGTCTGTAGTTTGCTCATTTCATGAGCACATCAGTCATATAGGATCAGGGCCGACCGTAAGGACCTCGTTTTCCCTTCACCACCTCTGTAAAGACCTGATCTCGAAATATAGTCACATTCTGGGCTATTAGGGGTAAGGCTTCAACATAGGAGGTGATGGAAAGAGAGGACAGTCAATATTATTCAACTCACAGCAGAATGAGGCAGCGGGTGGAAACCTAAGTGTTTCTTCCCTTTCCTCTCTTCCTCTCCAGATACAGGAGAACATCCTTCACCATTATCCTTTGGAGTAACACATTATTACCTTGGTGTAGTATGAATAATGTTATGCTACACATGTTAGGATTCCTTTCTGAGAGGTTCTAAAGTTCTTTATGAGCTTCAGACAAGAACAAAAAAATTGTGTGAGAAAAGGAAACATTAACTTTCTTGCTAACAAAAATGTGGAGAGAATTGAGGGAGTACAGGTAGAGGAGGAGTAGAGGGCGTGGGTTGAGATTCAGGTGTCAGGACCCTAGAGTGGGCCCATGGTCAACTCACAACCTCAGATGTGCCAGGGAAGAAACAAGAAAAGGGACTACTTTTGTGAGACTTAAAATGTGGACAAGAAGGTGTGATAAAAATAAAACAATCACCTTAAGCGAGTACTAGGGATGACTGTCCAGGGAAGGCTGGACACTTACTCAGAGGAGACCGTAACTTTCCCTCTGTCCGGTGTCCACAAACACATGAGTACATATTTGGCCCTACCCTTGGCGTCTTTTCTGACTCTCTCCAGGTAACCTATCCCAAGAAGCCTCTAGATCCTTCAGGATTAAGTTAGATACTCACCTGCAACTTGGAGATTTTCTGGTGTATCCAAAGGTAAGAAGATAGCCATGTAGGGACAGCATTGGATGGTATTCTTGTGACAAACACTTTGGACTTTCTCAGAGTCAATGCAGGGGACATGAAAGCAGAGTTGGACACTGAAAGGGTGTCAGTGACTGTCTTAGTTGCAGCTGCTATTGCAAAATATAATAGACTAGGTGGCTTAACAAGCATTTATTTACTACATTTCTGGAGGCTGGAAAGTCTAAGATCAGGAAGTTGGCAGACTGACATCCCCATTCCTAGTTTACACATGGCCATCTTCCCATTGTATTCACACATGACAGAGAGCAGAGAGAGAGCAAGCAAGTTATTTTCTGTCACTATTAATGACACTAATCATATTCGCAGGGCCTCACTCTCATACCATAATTATCTTTCAAATGGCATACTTCCAAATACCATGATATAGTGGTTAGGTTTCAACTTATGCATTTAGGGGAGACACAAACCTTTCATTCACAGCAGTGGCAAAATCAAAAACTTCCCACTTAACAGTTAAAAGTCAAGTTCTACCTTAGAAGAATGTTTTTTTTTTGTTTTTTTTTAATAATTTTATTGAATCATAATTATGTACATTGGTGCAATCACAGGGCACGATTCATATACATTCAGAAATATTTTGATCATACTGTTACAGATATCCTTCATGGCATTTCCTTGATCA
>CAUYON010200260.1:0-26602 GCA_963573935.1 Arctocebus calabarensis | reverse complement strand
TCTACCTCTCTGTTTTTGTGCCAATACCATGCTGTTTTGATCACTATCGATTTATAGTAGAGTCTCATGTCTGGTAGGTAGTGTGATTCCTCCTGCTTTGTTTTTATTTCTGACTAATGTCATGGCTATTCGAGGTTTTTTCTGATTCCATATAAAATGAAGTATTATTTTTTAGAGATCTTTAAAATATGACAATGGAGGTTTGATAGGAATTGCATTAAAATTATATATTGATTTGGGTAATATAGACATTTTAACAATGACTGGCTGTTCAGTCACTAGATTACTCGCTCCCACCCAATGCCTGTTTTGCGACCCTGAGGGTGGAGCTTGCCAGGGCAGTTCTCCCACAATGGCTCCACAGCCCACCACCAAACACTGGCAGCTCCGTTTGGCTTGGTGGTCCAGTCTGGGGCCCTAGGCAACACTCAAAAAACCCTACACTCCTGCCCAGGTTCTCCCAAGGCAGTTCAACCAAGTGCCAAGTCCAAAAGAAACCCAAACGGCTCACAGGTAAGGCCCTTCCAGCCTGCAGTCCCACTGCTGCCCCACCCACAGCCGCGGACAGGATCAGACCGAATGAACAAACGCAACCACTTGCCCAATCTCCACCACTTTAGCCTTCCTCAGGGTGTCCAGAAGCCTCACGCTGTCTCCTTGTGTCCCCAAAGGGACGTTTCTGGGCAGATCCCACCTGGCAGAGATGCCTGAAGTCATCTCTCCCCAGTCTCACTGTGCCCAGCCGCAAGGAAGCTGTTACTCGTCTTCCATCTTGCTCTGCCCCCCCAAACACACTTCTGTAAGATGAGATTCTTGTATACAACAGATATCTAGCCTTATTTTTTGTATCCAGGCAGCCAACCTGTGCCTCTTAGTGGACAATTTGAGCCATTCACATCAATTGAGACTATTTAATGGCCTCTTAGTGTTTTGGGTGTTGAATTTTTCAAAAGTCTAGTGGACATTTTTAATCTTTTCACCACTGTAGAGTTTAGAGTTTGATAAAAACACTATGACTGAGTTTACATTTGTGGTAGAGCATTGCGCTCCTCATTGTTGAGAGTGGGTTTCAGAATACCCTGGAGATCTGGTTTAGTTATTGCAAATTTCTGCAGCATGTAAATGTCATTCATATATTTGATTTCTCCATCATGAATGAAAGTCAATTTAGACGGATTCCGGATACTGAGTTAAAAGTTCTTTTCTTTTAGGAGGTTGAAAGTTGATCCTCTTCTGGCTTCAAAACTTTCAGGAGATAATGTTGGGAACCAACCTCGTGGGAAGAATTGTCCCCCAGTTTGAGGAACCACGTCAGATTCAAATAATGAATGTACCCTGGCCTCAAATGTTTCCTGTTATGGCTGGTTCTTGGACTTTTTCAGAATGAATACAGACCCTTTTGGTCATTTCAGTTGGCTGAGAATGCTATTCTGCTTTTAGGCTGACTTTAATCAAGTTATGTAATTAGGATAAAATCATGCCCTCAAGATACTGTGTAAAAAGCTGTAAAATATAGTAGAGGTTGCCTTGTCATATTGAAAATATGACCCCTTGATCCATCTATTTTCTGTGTCTCTCTTTTCTATCCCCCACTGCTCTACTCCCTGCTAGTAACTTGCATGGCCTGGTTTCTGGCAATTAGGAATCCCTATTTATGCTTTAACTAACCTCTTTATAATACTAGAAGACCTCATGAACTTAAATAGTCCTCATCCACTCACACATGATTTGAGGAAAGGATTGCATTTAATTTAAAAGGAGTTTCCTACCAAAGAATTAGATTATGTTGGATAGATCTTTCATTAATTTAATCAGTATCGCAACCTTCCATTCACTACAGGAGTTATTTATAAATGGTAATTTCTCTCTAGTAAAATCACATGAAATTTATAACTGTATCTAGACAACTTTGTGAAAAAGGCAGAAACAGAAATAGAAAACTTACTGGGTATGATCCAAGTTCCATTATTGTCCCTTTTATAGATAAACAAATTCAACTTAATTGTCAATTATATCTTCCTGAGCAAGTACCTTTCACTTTATTTTGTTGGTCTCATTACTAACACCTATCCCACTGATGAAAGACTTCAGTTTTTAAAACTTACCTCTTGGATTCTTCCTCAAATATTTAAAAGAATTCCCAAGCATGGATGCCATTACCATTTATGCACATGCTACCAAAAATGGCGGGATAGATATACTGATAGGTCTAATTCAAAAATCGTTCAAAGTCTTTATAATTATATTCATAAAAATAAGAGGAATCCTATATTAACTCCAGAATTTTTACTATTTTTTAAACATTGTCAATGACACCTAATTTTATTGCTTTACTACTAAACTTTTAGAGACACTTCTAAAGCACTACTACTTCTACTAATGAAATGTCTTCTCTTTTTCTCTTGATTCAAAACCTATTTTGATGCAGCATTTATCTATTATACACCACGTACATTAGAGCATACACTATTTTACCAGGTCCAATGACCTCACTAAACTCTAGAATACATCAAACTCTTATAGCTACATTTCAGTAAACATCAGATTTCCAATCACATACACTTACTAATATAAAATTTCTTCACAGAGAATTCATTCTTACAAAAATTCAAGTTCAACACATTCTATCCACTCATGCATTCTGCTCAAAAAAACAAACAAACAAACAAAAAGTCCTCATCTTTCTCTGAAATCACTAATCCCAGAAGGGAAACTGTCAATGAAATATGGCAAATTCCTTCCTTTGATAAATTAAAATAGGTACACCACACTGTTGATACATATGCTCACTTCTCCTGGCCATCATCCCTACCCCAAGAAAAACATCATCATGTGATTCAACATTTACTGAATGCTTCAATGTTACAGGTATGCCACAACCACAATCTATAAAAACTTGAAATGCCCCTTCCATTTTTGTCTCAAAATTTGCAATATTTTCTTTCATTCTGCAACATACATCTGTGTCTTTGTATCCATTATAATTCAAGAAAAAGCTATTATTGAAATCAATATGAAACCTTCAAAATCATGTTTTTAAAACAGAAACTGGGGGCTGCACTTGTGGCTAATTAAGTAGAATGGTGGTCCCAAATACCATGGGTGGCAGTTTCAAACTCAGTCCCAACTATAAATTCTTACCTATTTCATTATCTCTGAAGCTATGATGAAGAGAGTTGTGTCCTTCATTAGCCTGTCATTTTGGCTGTTGTTATTGTATACAAAGGCTACTGACATGTGGACATCGATTTTATATCCTGAGATATTACTTCATTGTTTTGATAAATATCAGGAATCCTTTGCTTGAGTCTTTTGGGTTCTCTAAGTATAAGATCATATGATCTACAAAGAAGGAGTTTTTGTCCTCCTGTGCTCTCATTTGGATGCCCTTCATTTTCTTATCTTACCTAGTTGTATTGACTAGGACATCCAGCAGTATGGTGAATAGTAATGGTGACAAAAGACAACTTGTTCTGCTTTCAGTTCTAAGTGCAATCACTTTCAGTTTTACTCCATTCAGTAAATTATTACCTGTGAGTTTGTTATAGATAGCTTTGATCAGTTAATAAAATATGCCATCTATGCCTACAATATTCAGTGCTCTAATTAGAAGACGGTGTTGGATTTTATCAAGTGTTTTTTCTGCATCTATTGAGAAGACCATATGGTCTTTGTTTTTGCTTCTTTTGATAGAGTGAATAATGTTTATAGACTTGAATATGTGAAACCAGTCTTGCATCTCTGGCATGAAACCTACTTGGTCATGATGTATTCCTTTTTTGATTATAAGCTGTAATTTATTGGCAAGAATTTTTTTGAGAATTTTAATTAAACTGAAAAGCTTCTGAACAGGGAATGTGACAACAACCAAAGGAAACAGACAATCCACACATTGGGAAAGAATATTTGCATATTTTGAATCAGAGAAAAGCTTCACAACTAAGATCTACAGTGAATTCAAATTAATCCATGTAAGAAAAGCCAACAATCTCATATATCAATGTTCAAGAGAGATGACTAGAACTCTCTCCTAAGAAGATAGGCAAATGGCTAACAAGCATATGAACAAAAGTATTTCTTCCCTAATTTATAGAGAATTGCAAATAACACTACTCTGAGATATCACCTAACCATAGTGAGAATGCCCCACATCACAAAATCTCAAAACTGTAGATGCTGCTTTGGATGTGGAGAGAAGAGAACACCATTAACCTTTTGGTGGGACTGCAAACTAATACAAGCTTTATGGAAGATGGTATAAAGAACCCTTTCATAACTCAAGCTACAGCTGTCTTTGATTATGCAATCCTATTATTGGGCATCATCTACCTAGAAGGAATAAAAATCATTTTACCACAAGGGCACAAGAACTAGACTGTATCACAGCTCAATTTACAATCTCCAAAATGTGGGAAGAGCTTAAAGGTCCACCAAACCAGGAATGAAGTAACAAGCCGGGGTATATGTACACATAAAATACTATTAAGTCACAATGAAAAGATGTAGACTGTGCACCCTCTTATTAACTTGGGTGGATGTGGACCACCTTATTCTTAGTAAAGCCTCATAATAATGGAGAAAGAAAAATACTATGTACTCAATTCTGTTGTGAGAACAATCAAGGTCCTAGTACATAGTGTGGGTGGGGGAAAGGAAGAGCTGAGAAGGTGAAGGAGGGAAGAGGTGGAGTCAAAGGGTGTGGTACAACTTTTGTGGGTGGAACGCAAATATAAGAGGGTCCTTAGCTAACAAAAGCAATCAAATCAACCTGGTTATGTGTACCCTCAATTGCACCATCATAATAAATAAATTGGAAATGAAAAAATAAAAATCTGCTGCATACATCTATGCAGATTTTTAGTTTCTCATTGAACACAATTGTCTTAACAATGTGATTAAGTAAATGAAGTAAAAACGATGTTAATTAGTAGTATGTAAGCACTGCAATTTGTACAAAAGGCCAACATATTGAATCCACAAAGGCATAAATGTATTCCACGATCTATGCATATATGACTTAATAAAAAACTCTGTCGCATAAATTGGGGTACAATAAGTGAAGCAAAAAGAACCTTCAGAATAAGTGAAGATATTTACATACCATGAATTTCACATTGCACTGGTAACTATAATCTACCGAGAGCTCAAATTAATCAACAAGAGAAGAGAAAACAATCCTATGCATAAATTGTCAGGAGAAATGAGCAGAAACTTCTATGAATTAAGACAGAGAAATTACCAAAAAACACATGAAAACATGCTCTTCATCCCTAATCATCAGAGAAAGGCAAGTTCATGACCAATCTAAGATGTCATCTAACCCTGAAGGAGTAGCCCACGTCACAAAAGCCTGAATCTAAAACTGCAGATGCTGGCATTCATGTGGAGAGAAGGGAAAACTTTCACACTGGTGGTGGAATTGTAAACTAATGTGGCCTCTATGAAAGAAATGTATGGATAATCCTCAAAGAACTAAAAATAGATTATCCAGTTCTACAGTGGTGTCCTAGAAGGGGACCATTCTGCAAACGGGAGTTAATGAGAAAAATGAGAGAAATCATTCTAATAAAATTAAGGAAGTCTGAAGTGGAAGTTCTTTATTAATTATTTAAAATTTTTTTTCCAAGAGGGTTTCTAGGAAGAGGGCTGACTACTAGCAAGTCTTGGCAGAGCCCTCAGGAGAAAAAGTGTGAAAAATTTCATGTACCATCAAGAGGAGAGAGGAGTGGGAAAAATGGGTACAAGGAGGGTAATCGGTGGGACCACATCTACTGTGAATCTTACAAGGGTACATGTGAAATGTAGTAAGTGTAGAATATAAATGCCTGAACACAGTAACTCAGAAAATGCAGTGAAATCTATGTAAACCACTTTGTTGTTAGTATTTCAAACTGTATACAAAACAAGCACATTGTACATCATCATTGCATTAATGTACATAGCTATGAATTAATTTAAAAAAATAAGAAGAAATAAAATGTAAACCCATGCAGAAGGCACATCTGGTAGAAAACAGGAGCTGGAGTTCTCTAGTCTAAATCTAGGTCACAATGTAGCCAAACATAACAGGTAAACCCCAGGGTTCTGCCAGAGCTGGGGTGGCCAGATCTAGCTCCCTAAATGTAGCCAAAGATACCTTGTAAACCGAGGAGACCAAGGCTAATGCTGACATATACTTCACATGGATTTCATCCCTGCCTGTCTGTATTTGTGTGTATCTCTAGCATCCATGTATCAGAAGATGGGCACTAGTACCCTAGTGTTCAAACTTAGCTGGCTCCAGTGTTAAAAATGTGGCTGAGTTGTAGGAAGGAAAAAAAGAAAAAAGAGGAGAAAAAATAAAAAGAGAGATAAAGAGATATAAGAGGGAATGATTAAGAAAAGAAAAAAAATGCATTCAGATCTTTTAGGAGTTTATTAAGAGTCATGGAGGTCTGTTCACCTGAATGTGTGCTATGTGTGGAGAAAGAAAAAAAAAATGGGTGACATAAAAAGATAAAACTAAAAAATAAGTCATTAAGAAAACAGAAACATAAACAAAACATTTCCCTTAGTAGCAACATGCAAGGAAGTTTGCATAAGTTATGTAGAGTAAAACTAGAGGAGGAATATGGCAGTGGTATATTGCTTCTTCATGGGGAGGAAGGACAATGGCCTATTGGAGAACCCTAGCAAAGAGGTAGTCTTCTAACAAAAGGGTTTCTCAGAAATACTGGGACTGCCCTTTAAATCCTTCCAGGGTCTAGAATGGTCCCACTCAGTCCCTAACTCCCACTGAAGTCATAAAGCATAGTTTTTTTGGTCTTTATCTTGACTATGTCAGGGTTTATGCAGAGGCAGGTTTGGTGGACCACAGAAATAGTCTAGTCCACCAAACCTACCTGTGCATAAACCCTGGCATAATCAAGATACAGACTCTCCCTTAAAAATAAGGGAGAGTGGCTCAGCGCCTGTGGCTCAACGGGCTAAGGCACCAGCCATGTACACCTGAGCTGGCGGGTTCGAATCCAGCCCCCAGGCCCGCCAAACAACAATGACGGCTGCAACCAAAAAAATGGCCGGCGTTGTGGGAGGCGCCTGTAGTCCCAGCGACTTGGGAGGCGGAGGCAGGAGACTCGCTTGAACCCAGGAATTGGAGGTTGCTGTGAGCTGTGATGCCACAGCCCTCTACCCAGGGTGACAGCTTGAGGCTCTGTCTCAAAAAAAATAAAATAAAATAAGGGAGAGTGACAGATTTGCTAGATTAGAATCCCAGAAGCTATAGCCAGAGATGCCAAACTCTTCACCTTTTTAAAATATGATGACTAGGGGAAGAAAGAGAAATAAGCATGACAACACATTCATAGAACTGGTCCAAAAGCCAGGGAGGGACAGACTTTGACTGTGGCATGGGCAAAGTTTTCTCCATGGAACAGTCTGGAGTATGAGACATCATCCATTGATCCAAGTTTGAGCCTAGAAAGAACAGGTTCACTAGTCGGTGAGGCATCATGGTGAACACTGGGTCTCACACTTGCCCCTGACCACATTTGTACCACATTTCTGTGTCCTGGAAACCCTGCTCAGCTACTCACACCGGCCATGTCAAGATAACAGGAGGATGGTGCATTGTCTAGTCATGGCCCTCTATGGAGTTCTTCTGTGTCTGTAGGTAAAATTAAAGAAAGGTCTCTAGAATTTTAGAAAAGGAACTGTGGTCTCTGTGGGGCACATGCACATAGGAGAATAGCACTCAATCCTACTAGAGAAAGGAGGAGACAGGTTCTTCCCAGGCACTGAGTCCTTCCATGTTGGTGATGATGGTGGTGGGAAATGTGGGTTATGGCTATAAACTTGTCACTTTAAGTGGCTGAAGTGGGAGAAAGGGCTCATCATAGGAGGCCAGGAATAGAAGGTAAAGCTTTGAGTAATATAGAAAAACAACAACAACAATAACCAAAAATCTATCCTGGCTTGTTGGCATATGCCTATAGTCACAGCTACATAAGAAGTTAAGGCAAGAAGTGGATTTCACCCTAAGTAGAATCAGGGTAGGGGGCCTTACAGTGAGTTATGATGACACCAACACACACTAGTGAGAGAAGGAGGCCTGTATTATATAAAACAAATAAAAAGAAAGAAGGAAAAAGTGGAGTGAACTTGGTTTAGCACAGACTATAAGAAGCCACCAGTTTGGATGGTACTGTTTACCCAGGCCTGCCATGTTCATTAGGGAGCCAAAATGATTTTACTATCACCTTATTTAAGGAGAAATATATTCATTTTGAAAGCATCCATCATTTGTATGGATTTCTTACATTCAAAGTACTTCATGGGCCATGACAAATGAACAGATGTTACATGAAAGCCAGACCATTCTCAAACTGCACCTCTATTTAAATGACACTGAACACAAACATATATATGCAGAGCTGAAAGGACCACACTCTTTCCTCCATCAGAATTTCAGCTATGTTCACCTTGAGGGAATTAGACTGCATCTTAAGTTTTATATTCCCTTTAAAATGGCCCTAATGATAAGGAATACTATTAAAATTTGTCCCCAAAGGGCAGAGGCTAGTAACAGTGACTCATCAATGTATCAGTACCCCTGTTGCTACACAACACATGGCTGCCTGGACTTTTTATTTTTATTTTTTTTCCTTCCTTCCTTCTATTCTTCTTTGCCTCCTTCCTTCCTTCCTTCCTTCCTTCCTTCATTCCTTCCTTCCTTCCTTCCTTCCTTCCTTCCTTCCTGCCTTCCTTCTCTTTCTTCCTTTTCTTCCAATATTTGTTTATTGTAGAAGCAGAAACAGGAAGGAAATCTTAGAAATACAGATCACCCATCCAAACCGTAGGGTAGGAGAACACATATATTTCACTCTACAGTCTAGGTGAACCCCAGATGACAGTAGTAGCTTTGTGACTAGACCTCCCAAAAGAGTAGGATTATAATGAAGATCCATTGCACATGACATTTTTACTTCTTTTTTTTATGTAGCTGTACCACAGAGTCCAAATTCCTCCATAGATATGATAAGTCTGAATATTACTCAAATCTTGGGAGTGGGGGAATACAATAGGAGAGGAGAGAGACCCCAGATGCTTTCCCCTTTTATTTCAGGCAAGATTGGCACCTAGGCATTTTCATATCTGATTCTCCTATAAATGGGAAAAATTGGAACTAAAATTCACACGATAAAGTGTGGACTGAAGTTATTTTTCAAATGGAAATGGAAGGGAGAGAAGTAAGAGGAGATACTTGTCCAGATAATGATGTACATTACTTCAGAAATTCTTGTTTCATCGTCTTAGTGCACATTATTTTCACATAAACTCAGATGAATCTACATAGGCCTGCCATTTAGAGAGAACTAAATCCTTCTAAAACAAACATCAGTGACTGGCTGGAGACACTTAGCCATGTCTTTTTGTTGTGGTGCATTTGGGTTGCCTTTGGAATTTTAGAAGGATGAGGGAGTGTGTGTAAAGTCATAGAACCAATACAGAGGAATCCTACTTTGGTTTCCCTTGAAAAGGCAGGACATTTCTAAGGATGAAAAACAGCTTAGACATCATATGAGATGTTGAAGGAATTCTTCATTGAGTTGAAATGAGGCTGTGTAAAGGTATGGACTGTTTCACCATGAGGAAGTCTGTTCATGGGACACAAGCAACCAGAGATGTGTGCGATGATAGGTCTTTCTTGTATGTGGTCTTAGGTCTGATAATGAGCTACCATAGAGGATCCTTCTGGAAGTGTTGGGGGTTGCACACCACCTCACACCCCATTTGTTCCTACATAGCCTCATTGTAATAGAAATATAACCACTTTCTTCAGACCTTAAGGCTCATTGAGTGGTATTCAGGGTGTTAGGATCCTCTCCTAGTGAAGCATTTCCATCTGAAACTCACCCAGAGTTCCCTACAGTTCCCTCTGGACAGCAGGGTGATGTGTAAGCCTCTGCATGTGAGTGTGAGGGGAATAAGCCCTATCCCTATGGAAGAGGACAAAATCTCAGTCCTATACTTTTTTCTAACTTGAATAAGGTCACTGCTAAATGCTTTGAGAAATAAGTAGGGCTGCTCTCAGGAAGATGTGCCTCTTTTGCCCTCCCCACAAAGGATTAGATATACTTGACAGACAGGGATACACTTTTATGAAGGGCCCCTGTGGATGGGGTTTTCAGAGGTGGGAGGTACCTGGCATTTGATAAATTGTAACATTGAGTAGCCGTGGCTTATCTGAGAAAAAATGCAGTGAGCCCTAGCATGCCAATAATGTCGATGGGTGTGATGACTTCTGGTGAGAATGTATCTGTGACCACAACAAAACACCAAATCCACCCTGTTCTGCTTGCCCAGACAGGGACATGGCCCAAGTTCAAATGCCTTTTTCTTACTAGTTGGTAATATTCCTGTTTCTCAAAGAATAAAAATTTGGAAAGAACTCCAAGTTATTTTTTTAACAGACAGAGGCATGGACATGTTTAATCATGCAAAGCTGCCCTGTCTGCCTCTCATCACAACATTGGCACTCTAAATCCTCTTCTATTTCTTCATTTGGCATATTTTTGAAATCATCCATTGCAATGGTCCTGTTCAGTGGACACCCCTTCAACTCTTCAGCTCAAATCTGAAAACCAAAATGTGTTCCAGTGAATCTTTTTAACTGGTGTGGAGGAACAGGGGGTGTGAGTGTTGAGAATAAAAAAGAGGGGATGGGGTGAATTGGCAGAACCATGTACCCAGATTCCTGGCCATAGAGGGCACAACATGGGGTTCTCCAAAATGGAGATATCTCTCTCTCTCTCTCTCTCCTCTCTCTCTCTCTCTCTCTCTCTCAATTTCTCTCTCTCCCCCTTTCTCTCTCTTTCTTTTTCCTTGTGAATGGTAGTTTGGGGGAAAACAAGGATAGATTGAGGGGACTTGGGGCAACAGGTAAAGATAGAATTTACCTCCTTGTGCTGTCTTCTATTGTTAAGAAGAGCTTTCCCAAATACCTCAAGACAGAGTGAAAGGAGTTGCACTTAGTCAGGTGAAGTGGCATTGTCCTATAATATTAGCCATCTGGGAGGCTGAGCTTAGTGTATTACCTGAGGTAAGGAGTTCCAGACCAGACTGAGTTAATAAGACTCCATCTCTACTAAAAGTGAAAATGCTGAGTCAAGAAGATCACTTGACAAAAGAGCTTGAGATTGCTACTGTGAGGTATGATGTCATGGATCTATATTCAGGGCAACAGAGTGAGACTCTGTCTCAAAAATTAAAATAAAATAAAATAATAAAATAAAATAAAATAAAGAGACAAAATGAACTTACATCACATTTTCTGCAAATGCATACATGAGAATGATTTCTCTGTTCTGTTTAAGAAAGTGTACCCCACCACTTTTCAAGGTGGAAAATATACTATCACTCATATGTGATTTCCTTTTTCTAGTGGTCTTGACTCTTTTTCCCTTATTATTTTCTTCTACTTCTTTATAAATTTCTTATCCATAGTAGTGTAACAATAATTAGATTACATTGTTTGCATTTATTAGGTAAATTCCTAATTGTAGTTAAGCCCTTTACCTGATAGAAGTGCAATCTACCCCTTGTGTCTCTTAGGAGAGAGCTTCACAAACACTCTCCTACTCTCCATTCCACTTTCCTCTACCTTGAATTGGAAATTGGTTCTATTTGTTATAATGAAAGTTACAACTTAATAAATGTCTGCATATTTTTTATTTTAGTTTGTATTTTTTTGATATAAAATTTGTTCTTATAATATTTTTAGGTGGAAAAAGTGATATGTATATTTTACTACAAGGTACAACAGAAAGTTGTATGGAAAATGATGGTATATCTGGCTAAAACCTGCTGTGGCATGTTTCTAAAAACAAATGTTAGATAAGAGTGCTTCATTGGGGAAAACCTGAAGGTTAATAATTTTGATTTTATTTTATTTTTATTTATTTATTTATTTTTTATTGAATCATAGCTGTATACATTAGTTCAACCATGGGGTACAGTGCGGGGGCTTCACATGCAATCTGAGATATTTTTATCAACCTGATTGACATACCATTCATGATATTTTCTCATTTACTACATGAAAACATTTTATGAGGCAAGATGTTCCAATTTAAAACACTAAGAAATACAGCCATCAATGAAAAAAGAAATCAACTTTCCAAGTGCACCAATAGTGTTGTAGGGCAAATAAGAGGAGAATTTACATTTGTGAGTGCAGTCCTCTGGCAGCAGCCCAGGCAGGAGCCAGAGGCCATGTCACCACCCAGTGGGTCCTAGCCAGGTGGCTTGGTAGAGAGGTGAACCACTGGCCATTGTCTCCATGCACTGTGCTAGAGTGGGCAGTGAGAGGCGCTAGGTATCACATTAATTGTGATGGCTTCTGCTCACACTAAGGACCACAGTGGCTGCTCTCACCAGGGCCACTGCCATTGCTCAACTGGACCTGCTTGTGCTGTCCACATGGTTCAGGAGTGCTACATCTTGTATATTTTTAGAATATTTTTACCTTTTAATTTTTCAGTTATGAGTCATGTTAATGCAATTAATCCCTAAGTAATAGTTATGACTATAGGAATAAGTGTATTTCCAATAGTTTGTTGACACACACGACTGGCTACATAGATAGCTTTGCCCATCTGCCACTGCCACTAAGTGGAGATGTGAGAAGAGCTATCTCTTTTTAATATCAATCTCTGATGAAAGGGAGACATCTTAGCACAGGCCTGAGGGTTCAACATTGGTCTGGGGAGCAATATACTTTCTGCTAAAATACTATATCACCAGATTAAACTTTGTCAAACATAGGAGCCTGGTGCTAAAAAGAATACATATGAATTATAGGCTTTCAGGACATACAACTAACAACAGGTCAATCCCCCGTGCTAGAAAACAATGATGATTACATAGTGACCTTTCTTTTTAATTAACTAGGTTATTTTTTAAACAAAAAGAATAGATGTACAATAAACCCTAGGTGTTCTGGCCTGAGAAAAGAGATTTCAGATGAGAAGAAATAAGAAAAAATTAAACAAAAACAAAAAACTAATACCTAGCAAAGTGAAAATACAAACTGGTTCAACATCTCCCAGTGATCACAAGAGATCTACTTCAAAAGGCAATTGTTGAAATGTCAAAACTGTAATTTAGATCATGGATGAAAGATAAGATGAATGTGATTATTTAGAAAGTCAAAAATGCACAAATTCAAAAGAATATCATAGCCTGAAATTCAGACACTATCCCAACAATGACACCTTTTTATGGTATAAGATAACTGCCTCCTGAAATTTAAATATCAAACATTTATTCAACATTCAAAAAATGACACAGGATTTTACATTAATGGATAATATAGAACATCAAATCTGGTACCTTCTAGGACTGAAAAGCCTAAGAATAAGAAAGGGCCCAAAATAAGTATACAGAACCTTAGTAATTAAAACTTTCATGCATATTACGTTTGGGATGAAATATTTTTTCACAAGCACATACATTTTCCTTCTAAATTTATATTAGTTATTAAACTATTGTTATTTCCCCATATTTGCATTTTATTAATGGAAGACCCACTTTTTAACATGTAATTTTACCTAAAAAATACATTCAAGTATATAAACGTATCCCAAATGAAATGTTTATTTTATTGATATGATGATATAAATGTTTTAAATTTGTGTTTTAATGGAGAATATTTTTACAAAATAAGCAAATATTTTATGAATTTAGTTATGCTTCATTTTAATCATTAATGAGTATAGATAAATGCTAATTATAGATATGTTTCCTGCAAATTTTATTTGTATATTAGCATGCTATTAATACTTATTTAGATTACATTCATTTTTTGCCTATTCACCAGATATTATGGTCATACTGGCATAAATCTTGGCATGTAAAATATTATAGTGGCATAAATGTTTATATATAAAATTTACTGTTTTCTTGGATCATAACTTATAATCAAATTAACTTATTTGAAACATTATACAGAAATTATATTATAAAAATCAAAGTATGTAAATAGTATATATTTTATTTACTTGATAAAATCACATTGAAGGAGCGAAGCACTCTTGGCTGAAGAGGGCTTATTGCTAGGATACCAAACTCCTATTGTGATGTCACAGCCAATAAGGTTGAGAGCTTTTGTGATGATCTAGCTTAGCTTGCCCGCATAGGCCAGCTGAAACCCCATTTGATAAATATGCAGATGAGAACAGCATCTGAAAAATTTATTTGACATGGCGCGTGTTTCTTCACAAATTCAAGATGTTTCCTCTGAAGATAGATCAAAAATACAAGATAATTTTTCTGCAGAAGCCTTTCTTACATCTCAATTGGAAGGTTATACGTTTTCAGGGGACCCAGACCTCAGGTTAGTGATTGAAGAACTGGCTTTTCTGGCTCTGTGTAAAGATTCCTTGATAAAAAGACCACATTATGCATCTTGTGACTCTGAGACAGATGAAGATGAGGATTTTCTTTCTCAGACTTTTCCCAGAAAACTCTGGAAAATAGTTTGTAGTGACAAATTTCAGTCTATTTTGTGGTACGAGAGTGGAAGGTCCTTAGTGATTAATGAAGAACTGTATAAGCAGGAAATTTTACAGAGAAAGGGCCCTTTAAGAATATTGGAGACAGGAAGTATGAAAAGTTTAGTGCGACAAGATTTAATAAAAAGCGGCAGAATTTTTAAATACCTGCTTCTCTACCTGAGTTTCTGGCAGAGGAAAAAAAAAAGCCTCTTCTTTAAGCAAGGTACTAAAAATATGTAAGTACCAAATATAGAAGATAATGTATATAATCAGATATAATTTTATATCTTAAATTTATCTCAGAGTGTGTATACATATCCACAAATATATAAGTGTGTTAGTATGTAGACTAATGTAAGACTTTTAAAATGATATGAATACTTAAGTTGTGACTGTCATATTATTGATAACATACTACTAGATATATCAGATTTTTAAAAATTTGCTAACAACTCTAAATTTTAGCAGTTAACTCCAAATAAATTTACTAAAGCCACTTAATGAATTGGTATTTACTGCTATTATCAATATATAACATGCTGTCATTTGTGGACCTATCTATTTGAATGTTTGTTACTAGGTAAGTACATTCTTAAAAATAATCATGGGTAGGCCAGGCACTATGTCTGTCACCTGTATACCTAGTACTCTGGGAGGTTGAAATGGATAGATTGCTTTAGTTCAGGCGTTTTAGACCAGCCTGAGCAAGAGTGATTTCCTGTTTATAAAAATAGCTGGTGTTGTGGTAGGCACCTATAGGCAGCTAATTACTTGACAGACAGAGGCAAATGGCTCCTTGGTGTCTTAGAGTTTGAGGCTGCTGTGAGCTGTGATGCTATGGCCCTCTACCTAGGACTATAAACTGTGACCATGTCTAAAACAAACAAAAAAACCTCCCATAAAAACTGTAATTTGTATACATGCATTATCTGATAATATTACTTTTATGAATTGAAATTGAAATTTGAGATATTTATCAGTTATACTTATTTGTTCTATGCTGTAATATGTCGCTAAATAATCTTCTCCTTTGCTTTTAGTTATACTTCTATCACAATCCAAATTTTAAACGTGTCTGTCCCCAACTTTTAGTACGAATAAAAAGAAAATTCAAGATTAAAAATTCTTCTCTAGCAACTCCTTCTTCAACACAAGATTTCAACAAGAAGCAACTTACAGCAAATAATAATATAGATTATAATTCTGAGTTAGTTACTGCAACTACTGAGGAAAGTGTTTTTTCAAACTCTAAAAATGTAAATGATCCTCTAATAAGGAATCCTGCTTACAGCCAAAGGAGTCCTGATACAGTGGGACCAATCAGAAGTGATTTTTCTCTTCAATCATCAACTTCAGTTAGATCATTAGAACAAATTGGGACAGAGCAATATCCTATTTCAAATCAGTTCACCGCTTTTCACACACACTCAAATAGCAAAGCTCAAGTGAATGTCCAGATTGTAAATTATGTCCCAACTACAACTTATCAATATCACATTATATCTCCCATGCAGATCAATTATTTTTGGCAGATGGGGGAGCGTACTACTTTTCCATCAAGATATCCGTCAATCAAGTTATCAGTCTATGAGCCACATTTACCTAACCTGCAACCTGTAGGTAACCCATGGTTCCCAGTGCCCATGATAGCTGATACATTTGCTGTCTCTCCTTTAAGGTCAACTCATCAACCATCTTCATTATACAAACAATCTCCTAATTACAATTGATCTTCTACCAAAGAATTATAACATGAAGTATGAGAGAATAAAAATTTTATGTTGACAAATCCTGAGAAATATCTGTAATTACATTATCTCAACAATAAAATTTTATGTTTACCTCATTTTCTTTATACTGTAGAGTTTTAAAAAATGAGAGGTTATTATAGTATTGCTTAAAAGTATATTGAATTTTTGGTCATTTGACAGAAAAATCTCAGATGTCTATTTGTAGGTAAATTATATTTAATTGATTCTTTAAAATTAAGATTGAAAGAGGGGAGCAAAGCCAAAAGAAATAATGAACTAAATGAAGAGAAAATGGCTTCTAAAATAATACAAGATTATTAAACAAGTTAAATTAGAGTCCATTTCGGTTATTTAGAGGATAGGGGATAAAAATAAAACCTGATTAAGGCAAAGGCATACTATTTACCTCAGTATTTCCTTGATTACATTCTATTACCTCATTTTTGTAAAAATGGAGTGCTTGGATTTCAGATTGTAGTGTAGTTTTTTCTTCTAAATACACTTTTCATAAGTCATAACATTAATTGGGATTATTACCATTACTTATCTCATCATTTTGATAATAAAAATCATATGTCATAACCATGAATTAATTAGTCAGCATATGTCAGACTTTTACAACTGACATTAACAATGGTCATTTTTTCCTCTATTAAATAATTGTTCTCACCTGAATAATTCTCACAATTATCATGTTTGTCTTTAACTGCAATCAAAGACTGAAAATTCAAAATTTTATAGATTCTGAGTTCAGATGTTAGGTATGGCTAAAATAGTGTCATCAAACTCTGACATTGTTTCCATTTACTGCGTTGTGTCTTTCTGTCCCACCAATTTGAATCAATGTTTAGAGAAATATTTTTAATCATTCCTACTCTCGTCTTGTAATGTTTTATCCTATTTCTTTTCTGAGGATAAAAGATCTTTTCTCCTTTTGTCAACTTGGCCTACCGCACTGCAGATATTATCCATTTTGAAAGGTTTTAAGTCCACCTGATTATTCTTAATGTCTGTCTTTGATACACAGCACACTGACTTAGAACAGTGACTACTACTTATATTTATAAATATTTAGAGTAGTTTAACTTAAAACTGTAAAATATTTTCATGACCAATATTTCATGGTATTATTTTCAGCATTCACTCCCCTTCCTAAATTTTCTTTTTTTCATAGAATGTGTGCAAGAATGCACCCACAATTGATATTTGAGTGAGACAGTGAACCTGTGATGCCAGATCTATGAGGCAAAAAGAGGCTATTTACATTCCTTTCGCCGTAACTTAGAAATCTGCAGGATTTCAACACATATAATAAATAAATCTGTTACACATCTGCACAATTAACATTATGATTTTTCTGTTATTACCTGTTTTAAAATCACACATTTGTATAAAATAGTCAGAGCAAATTTCAAAACATTCAGCATGGGTCTATGTTTCAACCTTTGAACATTATTCTTTTCATATGACCATTATTTCCTTCCACACATACTAAGGAAGGATCTGAGTAGAGATCATCTTTTAAGAACATTGCTTTATGTCGATTTTTACAAGATATTTTGTTTTTATCTCAAAATATTAATGGAGTAAAAGAGTTTTTGTTACATGGATAACTTTTATAATGCTTAAGGCAGGGTTCTTGGTATGTCCATCTCCGGAAAACTGTCCGTTGTATTATACAAAATAAGTAAACTTTTAACACACTCTTACCATTATACCCTTCCCACTTCTTGGATCTTTATGCTATTTATATTGCTTTGTTAACATTTTTGCATATTTATTAAAGGTTAATTATTAGTAATAACACAGTGTTTATTTTTACTTTTCTGAGATACTCAATACTTCACTTAGGATAATGGTTACAAGTTAATACAATGTCACTAAAAATGATATCTATCACTCTTTCTTAATAAAATTTCTTTAAAATACTGAAAAAACTGGTCATAGGGGTAACACATTTCAAAATTATAGGAAGCCACATGTTACAAACCCACAGCCAACATTATACTGGATGAGCAAAGTTGAAAACATTTCTCCTAAGAATTGGAATAAAACAGGAATGTTTCCATTTTAAATTTTATTCAACTGTGTATTTGAAGAACAATCAAATAAGAGAAAACAGACTATCCGAATCAAGAACAAGTACAAATTGCCCCTGTCTACTGATGATATGATCTTATATCTAGAAAATTCTAAATATTTCACCAGAATACTTGTGTACTTGATGAGTACATAGATAAAAGGGTCAGGTTACAAAATAATGTACACAAATGAGTAATCTTCCTATATAATAAGAGTCAAAAAGAAAGTTAAGGCTGAGTAACATTCAGTATAACTGCCAATAAAATACATAAGGATATACTTAACAAAGAAATTTATCTAGAAGTAGAACTATATCACACTGATGATACACAGTAAAATAGGGAGACTAGAACCAGACTTCTGACATCCTAATCTCAAGGAAAGAGAATATTTCAGATAGCTACCTATGATAAGATTACCTTTCTCATAAGAACCAATGTAAAATCAGAGAAGCAATGCAGGACACTCAGATTAGAGAAAACAAAAAGCTGCCAGATCAATAACTTTTGATAAGAAATGAAGTATAGAGCATTGGGGTCCAACACTCATCCCACAAGGACCGTGACCAAGTTGTAAGAGGCCTCTTCACACTACTGCCAACATGTACTTGGCTAGACTAGGGTCCTGCCTACAGTCTATGCAAAGTCATTGCAATCTGTTACAGACACAGTTACAAGTAACATCGAAAGCCATCTTGAGGTTTTCTTTACATGACACTAGATCAGCATGAAATATAGATTTATTTCACTAGCTTTTACATCATCTTCACTGGGCAAAAAAGAGAACAGACTCTCCTTAACCACACCAAGCAACTAGAAGACTAGGAACCCACTCTACCGTGAAAGAAGAACTGAACATGAGAAATGAAGGAGGCACTATAGACTTTGACATATGAGCCTTTGCACAACTGTTATACTGGCTTTTAGGAGAAAGGAGATAACTGGGTGCTCCCTGGGATGCTGAACATTATCCCATAAGATTTGTCATTCACACTATTACTAGCCTGTGGAACAAGCCACCACTTGGTTGGACCCAACTATGCCATTCACTTCCCAAACACATTCCATATGTTGACACTGATCTGATTCTCCAGCTAAGATTATCCCCACCACTCTGGGATCCCTGATTCCTTGCCTAGGGTTCTGATCATAAACCCTTCTCCTCATTCCTTCTCAGTCCAAGTATTGATGTGATCAATGGGATTGCCTTTGGAGGTGCAGTCCACGTCAGAATGAGATTTCAATTTCCCTTAGACTACATCTGGCCAGCTCCATTACTTATGCAGATTATTAAAGAAGTCCAAAGGCCTATCAAGGAATCCACATGAAAATGCAACAATTTCATATATTAATGTTCAAGGAAGATAAGTAGAACTTTCTCTAAACAAGATAGGCAAATGACTAACAAGCATATGAATAAATATATATCATCCCTAATTTTTGAAGACCTGCAAATAATACTACTCTGAGTTATCACTTAACCATAGTGAGAATGGCCCTCATCACAAAATCTTAAAACTGTCGATGCTAATGTGGATGTGTAGAGAAGAGAATACTCTTACACTGGCGGTGGAACTGAAAACTAATACAACCTTTATGGAAGATAGTATAAAGAACCTTCACAGAACTCAAGCTGGAGCTCCCATTGATCCTGCAATCCTATTATTTGGCATTTCCCTGGAGAGGGGAAAAAATAATTTTACCACAAGAACACTTGCACTAGATTGTATCATAACTCAATTTACAATCTCCAAAATGTGGAAATGGCTTAAATTCCCACCAACCCAGGAATAGAGTAACAAGCTGTGGTATATGAACACCACAGAATACTATTCCACCACTAAATAAAGATGTAGACTTTGCACAGTCTGTACTAACCTGAGTGGATGTGAAACACATTATGCTTGGTAAAGCCTCATCAGAATAGAGAAATAAAAATAATATGTACTCAATTCTGATGTGAGGACAATTAAGGGCCTAGTATTTAGTGTGGGGAGAGAGGATGAGGAGAGCTGAGAAAGGGAAGGAGGGAAGTGGTGGGATCAAGAAATGTGCAACACCTTTTGCGGGTGGGACACAAATGTAAGAGGATCCTTAGCTAACAAAAAAAAAAAATCAAGGCAAGCTTGTTCTTTGTATCCTCAATGAATCACAAACAATTAACAAACAAACAACAACAAATAAAAGAATTGACTCTCACTGGGTAAAATAAATTTAACTTTAAAACATGAAATAATAAAAAATCCACAAGAAAGCATGGGAAAATTATTATTACCATTTGGCTGAAAAAAAATTAATACCTCATTGGCAATTGCACCAACATCAAAAATAAATGAATGGGAAATGATAAACTAAAAATCTGCTGTATATATCTATGAAGATTTTTAGTTTATCATTGAGCACAAATGTCTTAACACTTGGATTAAGTAAATGAGGGGAAATCTATGTTAATTAGTAGGATGTAAGCACTGAAATTTGTACAAATAGTCAACACACTTAATCCACAAAGGCATAAAGGTATTCATGATGTATGTATATATGACTTAATAGCCAACTCTGTTGCATAAATTAGGGAACAATAATTGAAGCGAAAAGTTCCTTCAGCATAAGAGAGGATATTTACATACCATGAATCTCAAAAAACACTGGTAACTGGAATCTACAGAGAGCTTAAAGTAATCAACAAGAAAAGAGCAAACAATTCTTTGTAAAAATAGATGTCACATGAAAACCAGTCAGTTCTCAACCTTCCCCTGTATTTCACTGATGCTCCAGACAAACAGATATAGGCACAGCTGAAAGACCCACACTTTCTTCCATCACAATTTCAGGTTTGTTCACCTTGAGGGAATTAGACTGCATTTTAAGTTTTCCATTCCCTTTGAAATGGCCTCTATAATGATATAGAGTACTGTTAAAATGTGTCCCAAAGGGCAGAGGCCACTATGAGTGGCTCATCTATGATTCAGAACCCCTCCTGCTACACAACATATGGCTCCCTGGAGTTTTTTCTTTTTTTCATCTCCTTCCTTACTTCTTTCCTTCCTTCATTCCTTTCTTCGTTCCTTCCTTCCATCCTTTTTCCTTCCCATTTCCCTTCCTACTCCTTCTTCCTTTTCTTCCTTTTTTCTTTTATTTTGGTAACACAAACAGGAGGGACATCTTAGAAATGCAGATCACACTACCTACACCAAAGGTTTGAAGGACACACATATTTCAGTCTAAGTGAACTTTAGATCACTGTAGCAACTTTATGATTGAGTTTTCTAAAACGGTCGAATGAAAATGAAGACCCATTTCACCTGTCCTGTCAACTTCTTATTTTATATAGCTATTTCACAGAGGGCAAATCCATTCATTTATTTAAGTCTGAATAAAACTCAAATCTCAGGGGTCGGGGGAGACAATAGGAAAGGAGAAAGATCCCAGATATTTATCCCTTCGAGTTCAGGAGAGATCAGCACCAAGGCATTTTCATAACTGATTCTCCTATCAATGGAAAAGGGTAAGAAATAAAGTTAAAACAATGAAGTGTGGACTGAAGTTATTTCTGGAATGGAAATTGAAGGGAGAGGTAAGAAGAGATTTTTCTCCAGATAATGATCTACACTACTTTAGAAATTCTTATTTCATCATCTTAGTGCACATAACTTTCATGTAAACTCACATGAATCTACGTAGGCCTGCCATTAAATAAGAACTCAATCTTTGTAAACAAACATTGGTGACTGGAGACACTTGGCCATATCTTTGTGGTTTTGGTACAGTTTTGTTGCCTTTGGCATTTTAGGGGGATAAGTGTTTGTATGTTAAATAACAGAACCAATACAGAGAAATCCTAACTGGGTTCCTTGAAAGGGCAGGGCATTTCCAAGGATGAAAAACAGCTTAGAGGTCATATAAGAGTTTAAGCTAATTCTTTATTGAGTTGAAGTGAGGCTGCTTAAATGAATGTAACGTTTCACCATTAGGAAGTCTGTTCATGGGAGATAAGCTACCAGAGATGGCTCTGATGGTATGTCTTTCTTGTATGTAGACTTAGCCCTGATAATGAGTTACTAAAGAGGATATTTGTGGAAGTGTTGGGGGTTGCACACCACATCCTACCCCATCTCTTCCTACATACCCTCATGGCAATGAAAAAAATTTCCTCTTTTCAGAGATTATGGCACATTTAGTAGTCTTCAGGATGGTGTCAGCTTCCTCTCCTGTTGAAATATTTCCATCTAGACCTCACCCAGCTGCTTCTGGCAGTTTCCTCTGGACTGCAGGGTTATCTGTAAGCATCTGCATGTGAGTGTGAGAGAAATAAGCCCTTTCTCTAGGGAAGAAGACACAAATATCAGTCCTGTACCTTTTCAAACTTCAATCAGGTCGCTATGAAATGCTTTGAGAAACAACTAGGGCTGCCCTCAGGATGATAAGCATCTTTTCCCCTCCACACAAAGGAGTAGATACACTTAACAGACAGGGATACAGGGGCCTTTATGGAGGGCCCCTATGGATGGGACTGTTAGGGGTGAAAAGCACCTGGAATTTAATAAATTGTGACACTGAGAAGCCATAGCTTATCTGAGTAAAAAGCTTATCTTATCTTTGAGCCTGAGAGTGCAAATAATATTGATGGGTTTGATGACTTCTGTGAGAGTGTCCCTATGAGCACAATAAAACACCAAATTCCAGCCTGTTCTGGTTACTCAGACAGAGTCATGTGCTAAGTTCAAAGGCCATTGTGCTAGTAGTTGGAATATTCCTGTTTCTCAAGAAATAAAATTTGGAAAGAACCCAAATTTATTTTTTAACGACAGAGGCATGTAAATGTTTAATGATGACAGACATCCCTGTCTGCCTCTCATCACAGCATTGGCACTCTAAATCCTGTTTTATTTCTTTATTCAGCATAATTTTGAAGTAATTTCATGTGATGCTCCTTCTCAGTGGCCACTCCTTTAATTCTTCAGCTCAACTCTGAATACAAAGATGTGTTCTAGTCAATCCTCTTAACTGGGTGGGGGAAGAAGGGAGTGTGGGTATTGAGGGTAAAAAAGAAGAAATGGAGTGAATGGACAGACCCAGGTATCCATATTGCTGGCGATAGTGGGTACAGCATGGGTTTTTCCAAAATGGAGATCTCTCTCTCTCTCTCTCTCTTTCTCTCTCTCTCTCTGTGCTAGTTTGGGGGAAACAAAGATAGATTGAAATGAGGGGACTTTGGGCAATAGGTAAAGATAGAGTTTACCTTCTTGTGTTGTCTTCTATTGTTAAGAAGAGCTTTCCCAAATATCTCAGAATAGAATGCAAGGAGTTTCTGTAGAGTTATCTTCAATTAAATTGGACTTAACCATGTGAAGTGTCAGTGGCCAATAATATCAGCCCTATCAGAGGCTGTGCAGGGTGTACTACTTACTCCTCCTTGAAGTGAGGAGTTCCAGACCAGATTGAGTTATAGTAAGATTTCATCTCTAGTAAAAATGAAAATTCTGAGGCAAGAAATTCACTTGACACAAGAGCTTCAGATTGCTGCTGTGAGGTATGATGCCATAGAACTCTACTCAGGGCAACAAAGTGAGACTCAGTCTTAAAAAAAAAAAAAAGACAAAATGAAGATACACCAAATTTTCTGTAAATGCATACATGAGAAAGATTTTTTTTTTTTTATGTTTAAAAAAGTGTATCCTGCCGCTGTTCAAGGAGGAAAACATAATATCACGCACATGTGATTTCTTTTTTCTTGTGGCCTTGTCTTTCTTTCTTATTATTTTCCTCTGCTTCTTAAAAATTCCAATGTGTACCTATACTAGTATAACAGTAATTATATAACATTGTTTGCATTTATTAATTTCCAAATTGCATTTAAGCCTTCACCTGAGAGGTGGGCAATCTACCCCTTGTGTCCATTAGGAGAGAGCCTCACATACAAACTCCTCCTCTCTATTCCACTTTCCTCCTCCTTGAATTGAAAATTGGTCCCATGTGTTAGAATGAAAGTTACAACTTAATGAATCTCTGCATATTTTTATTTTAGTTTTTTTTCATTTTTGTGATATAAAATTGTTTCTAGTAATATTTTCTGGTGGAAAAAATGATAGGTAGATTTTGCTACATGATACAACAGAAAGTCATATCCAAAACGATGGTATATCTGGCTCAGACTAGCTGTGGCATGATTCCAAACAAGTGTTAGACAAGAGTGCTTTCATTGAGGAAAACCTGAAAGTTAATAATTTAAAGTTTCAAGAGGAAGGATGATCCAGTTTAAAACACTAAGATATAGGGCGGCTCCTGTGGCTCAGCGAGCAGGGCGCCGGCCCCATATACCGAAGGTGGCGGGTTCAAGCCCGGCCTCGGCCGAACTGCAAAACAAACAAACAAAAATAGCCGGGCGCTGTGGCTGGCGCCTGTAGTCCCAGCTACTAGGGAGGCTGAGGCAAGAGAATCGCTTAAGCCCAAGAGCGGGAGGTTGCTGTGAGCAGTGTGACGCCACGGCACTCTACCCAGGGCGATAAAGTGAGACTCTGTCTCTATAAAAAAAAAAAAAAAACACTAAGATATAGGACCATCAATGAAAAAGGAAATCAACTTTCCAAATGCACCAAAACTTGTAGGGTAAACAAGTGGTAAATTTGCATTTGTGAGTCCAGCCCTCTGGCAGCTAGCATAGCAGGATCCCCAGGCCCCTCCAACTCCCAGTGGGTCCTGGGCAGGTGGCTTGGTTGAGCAGTGAACCGCTGCCCTTGAAAAACACCCTGTGCTAGAGAGGAGCAGTGAGGGTTCTGGGGTATCCTATTAATTGTGATGGCAGCTGCTCACACTACTGGCAACAGTGCCTGCTCTCAACAATGGCCTCCACCATTGCTCAGGTGGACTCACTCACACAGGCCACCTGGAGGAGCAGTGCTACATCTTGCATACTTTTAGAACATATATACCACTTATATTTTTCAGTTATGAGTCATGTTAATGCAATTCATCCCTAGGTAAAAGCTATGAATTTAAGAAGGAGTGTATTTACAATAGTTTGTTGACACACATGACTGGCTGCCTAAATGGCTTTGCCCATGTGCCACTGCCACTATGTGGGAATGTGGGAAGAGTTATCTCTTTTAGCATCAATCTCTGTCGAAACAGATACATCCATGCACAGGCCTAAGGGTTCAACACTTTTCTGGGGAGCAATATACTTTCTGCTAAAATCCTACATCACCAGATTAAACTGTGACAAACACAGGAGCATGGTGCAACCAAGAATACAAATGAATCATAGTCTTTCAGCACTTACAATAAACCTCAGGTCTATGCTCTGCGGCATGAAAGAAGTTGACTACATAGTGACCTCTCTTTTTCATTATCTAGGTGAGTTTTCAACAAAAGAAAATAGATAAACAATAAATCTATCTACTATGACAGAGAAAAGAGATTGCAGATGAGATGAAATAAGAAATAATAAAACAAAAACAAAAAACTACTACCTAAGAAAGTGAACATACAAACTAGTTAAACATCTCCAAATGATTGCAACAGATCTACTACAAAAGGAAATTGTTGAAATGTCAAAAGTCTAATTTAGATTGTGGATGACAGATAAGATGAATGTGATTATATAGAAAGTCAAAAATGCACACTAAATACAAAAGAAAATTATAGTATGTAATTAAGACAGTATACTAACAATGACACCTTTTTATGGCATAAGATAACTGCCTCAGTAAAATATTTATATCAAGACATTTATTCAACATTTAACAAAAGGCACAGGAGTTTACATTAATAGATAATACAGAACATCAATCCTATTTCCTTTTTAGCCCGAAAAGCCTATGAATAAGAGAAGGCACAAAATAAGTATGTAGAACCTAAGTAATTAAAACTTGCATGTATATGAAGTTTGGGATAAAATATTGTTTCACAAACACATACATTTTACCTCTAAATTTATATTACTTTTTACACTATTGTTATTTTCCAATATTTGCATTTTTTAATGGAAGATCAGCTTTTTAAAATGTAATTTTAAGTAAATGATACTTTAAAGGATATAGGTATACCAAATGAAACATTTATTTGATTGATATGACTATGAAAATGTTTTAATATATGTTTAAATAGAGAATATTTATGTAAAATAAACAAACATATTTTATGAAATTTAGTTATGCTTTACTTGAATTATAAATGATTTTATATAAATGCTAATTAAAGACATGTTTTATGCAAATTTAATATTATTTTATTGTAT
>CAUYON010200256.1:0-10820 GCA_963573935.1 Arctocebus calabarensis | reverse complement strand
ACACAAAAACTTAAATTTCACCTCAAAAAAAATCACAAGACAAAAGAGAAAGCAATTTCACTGTTATAAAATAAGATATTTCATGCAAAGTATTAACTCATATCTTCCTCTTCTTTAAATGAATGGGCAACTGCCTTTATTTTCATAGTAATATGGAAGAAACACACTGGGTTCATTTTTACTTTTCATTTCACAAATCAATTTTCTTTTCAATAGCATGACCCATTGATTATTTGTTCTAAAATATATTGTTACCATGGCAACACCCAAATCATAGACCTTCTGTAAAAATACGGATGAGGAGAATCTTATAAATAACTTGAAGAAAGTGAAGAGAGCTGTTGTCTCCCCTGAATTTGATGTTTAGAATGACCTGTTACAGACAGCCCCCACAAACCCTTCGATTCATCTCTCCTGTCTTCTAAGGGACCTAGAAGTCCTAGTTAATAATCCTGGTTCATTTATAATCTCTAACTTTCATTTACCTCCTTGAGAAGTTTCCTCGTCTCCCCATCCAAAATGTTGAGCTGTTTGCCACAAATTCCCAAGGCTCATTTTTGATTCAGTACATTTTTGCCTGTATGTCTTCCTGAAAAAGTGGCATGATGTTGTAAAGTGAAATGACTCTGGTAATAAGATAGGTGTGAACATGCATTTCATTTAGATTTTCCCGGGTCTGTAACCTTGGATGTGCTGATTTCACTGAGGAAGGACACAAGGGAAAGCAGGAGGAAGATTACAACAAACTGCAGTCAGGGGTCTGCAGACAGCCCCGATCTGATCAGGTTTAATACTCTCTTACATGGTGAGATCCTTTGAGATTCATTTTTGTAGCCTTTAAAATAGATGATTTAAGTATATGACTCCTAAGATTTCTTCTAATTATGAACTCATTTGTGCACGGGTAAAATTTTTCCTGTGATAATTCCTCAGGTAATTAATTCACTAACTTCAGTGATTTCTCTAGAGTAACTTGAAACACAGCTACATCCTTTCTTGGAGGTGTTCCCTCTCCAAATGCAACTACTGGAGATTTGAAGTGTCTTTAATCAAAGAGAAATATGGAATTCAGGAGAGAGCAAAGACTCTTGAGATCATTATTTTAATCACCTATATGTTTATCTTCTTTCATACAGGATGGCAAAGGGTTGTGTTAATGAGGCTCTTTCTTAAAAAGGAAGGATGGACAGTGTCCCTCTCCTCTATTATGGGCTTTATTCTTCTCTCCTCTTACTATGTGGGTCATTATGAAAGTTTTGAGGTGCACAAAATGCAAGAAACAGAAAATCTGTACAGATGCAGATATACAAAACCCTCCCAGCAACACCAATAAGTCAATAGAGTTGAAACTTGCACAAGTGAATCAGAAAGGATGCTGTCGATTGGGTTTCTTGGATGTGAAACAATGGACCACAACACAGTCATCTCGAAATTTTGGTAGTGATCACATGTGCATATACTAAAGCCTTAGTCCAGTACTGAACTACGCACTGTGAGACAGGCAGAATTTTTTTTCTGCAGCTAGTTTCCACACTCATAGTACAAGAGATGAAGTACAAGTATAAGAGATGAAAACACACATATTTCTTTTTTACATACATTGATTAGAACAATTAAGGATTGAATTGTTCCCTCCCTACTCAAATTCACATGCTAAAATCTTAGCCCCAATATCCCAATAGACAACCTTATTTGGAAATAGGGTCATTGTAGGAGTAATTAGTTAAGATAAGGTCATTCTAGAGTAAGGAGGACCCTTATCCCATATGACAGCCTCTGTAAAAAGAGAAACCTGGGCAAAGAAACAGGAAGAACGCCATGCAAAGATTAGAGTTATGCTGTCATAAAACCAGGAAAAACTAGACCCTAGGAGGGAGGTCTAGAACTAATCCTTTCCTAATGCCTTCAGAGGAGCATTGCCCTTAGGGCAAAACCTTGATTTTGACTTCTGGCCTTCAGAACTGTGGGATGTAAATTTAAGTTTTTCCAAGCCATCCAGTTTGTAGTATCATCTTAAGGTAACCCTAGTAAAGTAATACAACTTTTAACACACATATTTTTTGTTAGAATTTGGAGGTGAATCTCTAGTAAGATGGCTTATAAATTTGTTTTGCCTATGCTGCTGTTTGAATTAGCACATGTGGCAGCGTATTTTTCTATGGTCATGAGACATCTGGTTTCAAGTACTTGGCTTTGTTACTGACTAGCTATGTAGTTAACCTCACTGATTATGTTAGTTCTCTAATAATGATAATACTTCATCTAGAGAACCATGGGCTTATTTATGGGGATCAAAGGAGATAAGTAAAAAACAATATGGAGGAATGTAGGCGAGGATTTAGAGCCCAGAGGTTAAGACCCAGGCCTTCAGGGGCCCAGCTGTTTGAGTTCCAGTTCTACTCTTCCCTTTATGGGATGCGTGATTGAAATATAGACTCAGTTGTATTATTGTAAACAAAAAAAGTTATAATAGTCCCTCTGTAAGTTAATATACAAACAGGTATTTCTTAAAAGATTGACACATAGAAAGTTCTGGTTACATTGTATCTCGTAGATGTACCTCACAAGATACATAGAATCATGAAAATGTTTGAGTATTATAATTTATATTTGGTAAGTAGCTCATTGATTTTAACATCCATATTGAGTGTAAATCAATACTGATTATACACACCAGTAACTCTGACTTCTTAACTCCCTGTTCAACACGAATTTCAGTTAAAAAACCAAGAAAAGATAAGCAAGAGTGATTATAGAAAAATGATGTTACCATATATATTAGGGTTGCCCAGTGAGTCTGAAGAAATTAGAACTAAAGACTATTTCTGGTATTTATCTTTCTTGCCATTTTCTTGTGTGAGAATATTTTAGAGAATATTTAAACATTTTATTGAGTATTATTCTACTTAATCTTAATCAAAGATAACAAGCTGCACAAGATTCAAGTAGCTTTTACTTGGGAGCAGAGCTTTTTTTTTTTTTTTTACTGTTTTTTAAAAGCTTCATTTGCATATATCTGAATTGAGATACTTTGTTTATACATCACCTCATAGGTGACAGCAAACAAAAAATAGCCAGCCACTTCCTCACACTGCTGTATCCCTCAAGTCGAGAATTTGGATGAAATAAAAGACTGCTATTGGAAAACATCACTTCCTTCACGTGTGTCCAGCTTTACAGAGAAGAAAAACATATTTTAGTATCTGGCTTTATGGAGGAGAAAGAAGCATTTTAGGAAAACACCTTGTCTTAGTTTACTTGAAGGAAATACAAACAGCTGAGACTAAAACAATGAATTCAAAAAAGGATTAGAGTGTCAGATTTATGCCATTTCATGCAACTTACCCAGGAAGTATATATCTGCAAGACAGATTGTCTCAGTGCTGTGGATAAGTTATAGTCTTCAGAACTATGATGTGTTTGGTGTCCGGCCCACATAAAATTAATTTCTGCAAAACACATAATTTGAAAAGAGCCATGAGAATGAGAACAAAGCAACTTACATTTTCAGTTATGTGTCCTGTGATATTCAGCAAGGAAGAAAATCTGGAACATCTATGAAAAAGCTGGCCAATATAATTGTAATTAAAATAAACTGCCTGAAATCATTTCACAAGCAGGGAGCATATAAATTATAAATAAATGAAAATAAAAGCATAGTCAATAAATACATATGATATATATGGTACATGTATAATGAAATGTTTCGAGTGAAACATGACTGAAATGACTTCCAAAGTTAACATTTTGTTAACATGTTATAATATGACAGATAATAAAAACTAGCTGGTAATGTTATAACAATTCAGTCAATGGGTAGCGATGATTTTTCAGTATGTGATAACATAGTTTTAATTAAAGATGAATTCTCTGATAGGAGAATTGGTACATAAATTTTGGAATGAATATCACATAATATTATTTCCTGATGGCTTTTTGGAAAGTCTCAACATCTATCTGTTGAAATAACAAGCAAAAACATAGCAATATTTTGTCCTAAGACTTAATGTTTTCTTTTTATTTTCATATATAACATATATATGTTACTATTACCTAGTATTTATTTATGGCTCTTCCCTTCCCTTACAAAATGCTATGCAAGTTCTAGATTTTCCCACATAACTTGTATTTCTGATCATAATATAGAAGGAAATAAAGATTCTTTTCATCAAGCTTTGTATATACGGCCTTCCAACTGCCTTGAATTTCATCTTGCAACCCTAAAAGAGACTATTTTCTCTTTTACATATAACAAATATGACACTGCAACGACCCCCTAAGTAGATGGAACAGAAGAGTACAATTCATTTTTATTCATCTCATTTTTTTCATTCTGTTGATATTTTTCATTTCCTAACAGAATCACAAATCAAAATACCACATTATATTCTATTCAGTTATAAAACATATGTTTGTAGCTGAACTAACTTATGTTTACTCTTTTTCTATAAATCCTGAAGATGGAAATAACTAAGTGATATAATCACTACATCCTTGGCAGTACATATTAAAAATTAGATCAGGCTTGAATGTAGGGGAACTGAATAGTAGACTAAGTCTGCAAATATCAGCTTAATGGTTTTTGCATTGTCTTTCACTAACAGTTAAAATATGTGATAAAGAGCAGAGTAATCTGTTAGATGCTTTTATGAAAATCTTGATAGATAGATATTCAATCTGAGATCCCTTCTTCAAAATTCCTTTAGAACAGAAGTTTTCTGGAAATTCTGTGTAGGAATTGTAGGAAATTACAAAATAAAATTTACAAAAGCAAAAGTGTCTTTATAAACAAATGATAGCTCATTGTTATAAAAACAATCTTTTCCTCATTAAAGAGGATTATGAACAGGATTATGAATAGATAGACCTATTATGAATAAATATCACATGTAATTTCCATGAAAGGTATAAATGTATATTTTCAAGTGGGGAAAGTATTGTCATAAACTATCAGTGGATCTGAAACTTAGTTCTTGATTGGTTCATTTCTAAGAATAACACTGTATTTCTATGCTAGCAATTAAGGAAATTGTTTTTAGACAAATGAGAAGTACTTCACTACCATAATGATCTCTAAAATCTTCTGGCCAGAATCTCTGAAATAGCATATAGACTAAATCTCTGGTTACTGAGTAGCATACATAGCTATATGTAAGAAATATGCAAAGACCCCTGTGGTCTGTGCTGCGTTATACTTTTAGATGTTGTATAGAAGCTAATTAAGAGGCAATAAATTTGATGACTCTCTAAATTATTTCAACTGCTTAAAGACAGAGCACCCTTGAAAAGATCTAAAGACAATTTTCCCTTTAGAACTCACCCATTATTGAACATTTTACAACCTATGACTTATAAACCTTTATTATACATCAATATATGGTCCATATTTTTGGAAGTTTTGAGATTTGTTTTTAAAAACTTATCCTAATGAATAAATAAGATGAGTTCACAAGGTGATGACCTAATTAGATGAGGTTTAATTAGCGAGTAGTAATACACATATCAGTCAGAGCTACTTCCTTGTACCATGCACAGAAGCTGAATTGTGAACAAAGAATCCACAAAGGTAGAGGTTCAAGATCTGTCTCTTTAGTTGTTTTAAAAGCGTTTACTTCCTATGACAAACTGTGTGTAACATAAGCCTTCATCCAGTGAAGTACAGCTGTATAAACAGGGCACAGTAACAGGATCCAGTGGCTCACCTCTACCACTTTTCAGAATGGGGAAAAACAAGGATACTGGATTTTTTTTTCACAGTCTACATCCAGCTTACTAGAAGTAAATTCTTTTCAAAGGTGGTTATAAAAATGCATTTCACAGACAATTAGTTTAATAGTCCTTTTGTGAAGGAAATGAGAAAAAGTTAATAGTGCATTTATATGTTCCCTTTCCCTAATATTTAATTGATGAATTATCTTTTCTAAGGAATTAAAACAAATAATGAAGAGAAAAGAAAGATTTTGTTGGGAATAAGCTTCTTTCTATGAAAGGTAATATAATTATAGATTCTGTTCAATAATAATATATTTTTCTGTATACAGATTATAGATAATATATGTATATAGTACATTGTTATGGCCTTTCAACTGTATGATTGAAAATGAGTGTGCTGCTTTCTAGTGTCAAAATATACATCTACGTGAATGTAGGCCAATAATTTCACTTATCTAGCCAAAATTTAATGTAATATGTTTATCTGTTTGTGTGTCAGTACATGGTGTGAGTGCATATGGGTGTGTTGAGTTTATTAATTTTAATTTTTTTAAATGAAGGTATATCTTACATATAGTAAAATTTATTCTTTTTAGTGTTTGAATATAGCTATGTAATCACTACCACATCAAGGTACAGAACATTTTCATTACCCCAAAGATCTTCCATACTGCTTAAGGGCTATGGAAGGCAGATTCCGCTACAGATGATTAGATTTGGGGCTCTGAGATGATAAAACAAGAGAAGAAAATGTTGGGAATCCAAGGAAAGTTGAGTGTCTTTTAAATGTGGGAGAAATATGAACTAGGATATAGAAGGCTGACTCAGCCTCTAAGATAGCTTGCAGTGATCCCTGTACACTGATATTCATACCATTTACAATCCCTTTCATTTGAGTATGAACCAGACTTGGTGACTCCCTTGTAGTAAATAGAAGTTTTGCAAATGTAATGGAATTCACTTTTGATATTTGATATTAGATTATAAAGACTTGTACCCTCCATGCTTTTGTTTTTTTAATGCTCTCACAATCTCTATTTGAAAAAAGCTGGCTGCCATGTTGTGAGTTGTCCTTTGGAGAAGTGCATAGTATGTATAACAGGAAAACTGAGAGAGCCTTTGGCTAACCAGCCAGTAAGAAATTAAGCACCTCAGCCTAAGGCTCACCACAAACTGAATCCTGTGAGTCTGGTAAAAGAGCCTCTCCCAGTTGAGCCTTCAGATGACACTGTGACTTGCACACAGCTGAAGTGATTAACTGCAACCTAGTGAAAGACCTGGAGCCAGAGGCATCCGTCTAAGCCATGCTCCGATTTCTGACTCACAAGACACTATGAGATAATAAATGCTTCTGGTTTAAGCTCCTAATGTGTTATAAAGCAATGAATAATTAATACAACTCTGCCCCAATGCCTGCACCCTCATTCTCAGTCCCTAACATCAAATAATTTGTTTTCTTTCCTTATACTTTTCTCTTTTTCAGAGTATCCTGTAAATTAAATTATACAGTAAGTAGCCTATTGAGTCTGCTTCTTTCACTCACCATAATGCATTAGAGATTACTCAGTTTTTCTGGGTTTATGAGGAGTTTGTTCTGAGTGTAAAATATCATGGTTTGGTTTGGTTTTTATCTATTCACCAATCAAAGAGCAATTCAGTTGTTTCCAGCTTTTGAAAATTATAAATAAAACTTCTATCAACATTATCATAGTTGTTTTCTGTGAGCATAAGTTTTTATTTCACTTGGGTAAATATGTAGGAGCAGGATTACTGAGCTATATTACATGCTGACATTTAGCTTGTTAAGAAACTTGAAATTATTTTCTAAAATGGTTGTATATTTTGAATTAGCCCCAGCAATGTGTAAGAGTTCAAGTTACTCCATATTTCTGGCTACACCTGACATCATTAATTTTTTTTATATTTATTTGATAGTCTTCATATCAGAAAATATGGGTGCATAGAAATATTATTTCTATGCAGAATTTTTAGTTTGCATCACTCTAATGGCTAATGAACATGATCATATCTTATGCTTATTTGACATATACATTTTTTTTGTGCTCACATTTTTATTGGGTTGTTTTCTCTTGTGGTTAAGTTTTGAGAAATCTTTGTATGTTCTGCATATGAGTCTTTACTATTATTAATAGCTTTGTGATTCAAGACCGTATTGATTATTACTTTTCATTTCAAATTTTAAGATGTATAATCAGATGCTTAGAAGGTATACATTTTTAAAAAGGCATTCAATACACAATGGCACGTTTATTTTTCCAGGTGATATAATAATATATATTTCCACAAAGAGTACATGAGACTAGTTGGTTCCCTACAATCAGGTTAGCTTCTGCTGTTGCTATTTTATAAAAATCCAGATTGAAATTGCATTCCTTATCCAAATCTGGTACGTTTCCCTTCTGGCCAGTGCCATATATTGTTATTCTTAACCCTAAGAATTAGAGATTGTTCGAAGCTAGGGCCAACACTCCTGAAAGGTCTAGATGTTTTCCTTTTGCCAGTACAATTGACACAGGTCCCTCTGAGTAGCCCATCTTGTTCAATAAACATGGAATGTGCAAAATGACTTAAGCCTATTAAGAGGGTGAGAAGTTATGATCTTCTGTTATCCCAAGTCAGGCTTCTGTGTTTCTAGCTTTACAATTGTTTCAACTTTACCTGCAAATATAGCCTTTTCATGGATTACCCATCCATTTCAGTCTGAGAAACCCAGTGACTAATTAGCTACCACCAGCGTGATTGCTGTACATACTTTATTCCCTACCATGTAGAAACACGGAACATACAGCCTAAAAAGAACTGTTCTCTCATCCAAAGATTACCCACTGACTCAGAAGATTAAGGAAAGGGTAAGTGGGGATTGTTCACAATTGAAAATAAAACATCCACTTGTGTCAAGATTGTGAGAAGATTTCTTATTTACAATTTTAGAGAAATATCCTCTTCAATGCAAAATATCCCAACAAGGTTTTGTAGAATTATCACATTCCCGTGGAACCAGGTGGGAGTGATGTCTTCCCACTCCTATTGTGAAGCAGATTAGAGAGAAGGGAAGGCTGTGTCTTCTGGTTATGTTTAATAAGACTGTGTTTAATGTATGGATTTCTAAAAACACTCACTTAGGACTAATTTATTGAGTTTCTACTATCAAAATATTGGCATAGATATTCTGACAGATAAAAGAACAAAATAGAAAAAAAAAAAACCCACCAAAAAACCCTAAAAACCAAAACAGATTTCAAGAAACCTATGATCAAATAGAAGCAATATATATTCTTTATATGAATATAAAGAAGGGCTTTCTAGGAAGTATCCAGTAACATAATGTGAAAACTAAAGACACATATAGCTGAATACTTTCTGGACAGCTGTGTGTGTGTGGGCGCATGTACCTGTGTGTATGTAAATGCCTGACTAACAACAGAAAAGGAAGTTTTATAAAAATAATTTTGATGTAAAGTGAATGTCTTATATTACTTGTAGTCATTGCTTTATACAAACACTTAGATTGATATAACCAGGATTTCCATGGCGCATAAAAAGCCATTAGCCATGACTTTATTAAGTGAATTGTACTGGCATTACACTTAGATTGATATAACCAGGATTTCCATGGCATGTAAAAAACCATTAGCTTCCCTTTTCCTGAAACTTTGGGCAAACACTTCTTTGCCTTTCTGTATTGTTCATTCTCAACATTTCCTAGAAATGAGATTTTATGCTATCTCATTCAATTCAAATCTAGGTGTTTGCCTACTTTTTGCCAGGGTTAGAACTGCCACAAAACTCTTCCACGTCTTCACTTAAAGATGAGATTGATTAATGATAACAATAATAATGATCAGGAACACATAACAACAGTAGGTGTGTTGGCCATGTATTACGGGACATTGAAAACACTTTACTTAGATCAACTCAGATATTCCCCATAATGACACTAGAATACAGATAACTTGTATAGTTTCCATATAATGGATGAGGAAATGGAGAGACAATGAGTTTTGATAATTTGCCTAATGTAAGTGATGTATTCCTATTACATGGTAATGATTTTTGTTATCAGTGGCAAGACTATATAGCCTCTTTTCACATGTGGGTTTATGGGTTGGTTTCATAGTGATGCATTGTGAGTAGAAATAACGTGGGCCACTTGGTGCAAACGTCAATTCACTAGTGTGCTTTCACATTTTGTGACCCCTCCAGCTGCAAGTAACATAGCAGTTATTGAGTGGAAGAAATGAGGTCCTAGGCTAGGCGAAGACGCCAGATGGATGAATTTAGGAGTCCCTGAATGTCAGCATGAAGCAGAGAGCACCCACTGACTTATATTGAACCCCGATGTGAGAAATAAGACTTCTTTTGTGTTAATTCACTAGGATTTGTTACTACTCAGTGAACTAACTTTAACACATTCTCACTGATAATTTCTGTTCTTATAACATAGGATTATGATGAAATGAGCACAAATATCAATGACTTTATTACAACTTTATTGCCTACATCACTCAGTGTCTTCTATAAACTGACAGCAATGGGAAATACTTCATAGCATACTTAGTAAACTGGTGCCTATGTTTCTAAAAGCAACTTTTATGATATCTCATTCAATTCAAATCTAGAAGTTTGCCCACTTTTTGCCAGGGTTAGAACTGCCACAGAACTCTTCCATGTCTTCACTTAAACACGAGATTGGTTAATGATAACGATATAAGATATAGCAATATTTAAGAAAATAAGTACCATATTTTCTTTTTTTAAAATAATTTTATTAAATCATAATTGTGTACATTGGTGCAATCATAGGGCAGAATGCGCTTCATATACAATCAGAAATATTTTGATCATACTGTTAGAGATAGTCTTCATGGCATTTTCTTGATCACTATATAAAGACATTGATACTCTACATTTAACAAGTTTCACCAGTACCCTGCTAAGATGCACCGTAGGTGTGATCCCACCAATTGCCCTCCCTCCACCCATCCTCTCACCTCCCCTCCCCTCCCTTTCCCTTTTCCCTGTATTCTTGTGCGATAATTGGGTTTCAGCCTTCATATGAAAGCTATAAATTAGCTTCATATTAGGGC
>CAUYON010200243.1:0-13751 GCA_963573935.1 Arctocebus calabarensis | reverse complement strand
GTTTGAACCCAGCCTGGGCCTGCCAAATGACAACAATAACTACAATCAAAAAATAGCCAGGTGTTGTGGTAGGCGCCTGTAGTCCCAGCTACTTGGGGGTGAGGCAAGAAAATCGCTTAAGCCCAAGAGTCTGAGGTTGCTGTGAGGTGTAACACCATGGCACTCTACCCAAGGCAACATAGTGAGACTCTGAAAAAAAAAAGAAAGAAAGAAAGAAAAAGACCAGCTAACAGAGTAAAAAGGCAAGCCATAAAATGGGAGAGAATATTTATAAAACAAATCTGATAAGGGATCAATATCCAAAACACAATATATAAAAAATTCCTAAACGTATTAACAATTAAAAAACAACCGAAAATGGGCAAAGGACTTGAAAAGACATTTCCCCACAGAAGATATCTGTGCAAATGGTCAATAAGCACACAAAAAGATGTTCAACACACTAATCGTCAGGGAAACACAAATCAAATTACAACGAGATACTACCTCACACCCATTAATGGCTACTAACAAAACCCTCAGAAAATAACACATGTTATTGAGGATGTGGAGAAATTAGAACCTTTGTGCACTGTTGGTGGGAATGCAAACTGGTGCAGTTGCTATGGAAAATAGTACTGCAGGTCCTTAAAAAATTAAATATAGAATTACCATATGACCCAGCCACTCCACTTCTAAGAATATAGGTACCCAGAAAAACTGAAAGCAGGGCCTGTAAAAGGTCTTTGTACACCCATATTCATAGCAGCATTATTCTCAACAGCTAAAACATGGAAGCAATCCAAGTGCCTAATGACAGGTGAGTGAATAAGAAAAATGTAGATTTTCTTACGTCAGAAGATTATACATCAGTAGATTATTCAGCCTTAAAAAGAAAGAAAATTCTGACACATGCTTCAACCTGGATGAACTTGGAGGATATTAAGTGAAATCAACCAGTTACAAAAAGACAAAGTACTATTCCACTTATAAGAGGGACTCGAAGCAGTCAGCATAACAGAGACAGAAGGCAGAATGATGGCTGCAAAGGGCTGCAGGAGAAGGGGAAATTAGGGTCAGTATTTAGGGGGCATAGAGTTTCCATTTTGTAAGGTGAAAAGCATTCTGGAGATGAATGGTGGCAACAGTCATACAATAATGTGGGCGACCTTAACGCTATTGTACTGTGCACTTAAAAATGGTGACGATACTAAAGTCTCTTTTATGTGTATTTCATTACAACAAAAAAATGGGAGAAAACCTAATAGCCTAATTGTTGGAGAAAAGGATATAATACACAAAGCAGGATATTATAGTGTTGGGTTTTTGTTTACTGAGGCAATTTTTCTGGTAATACAATATTTATGTAAAGCATGTCTGAAAGAATCATACTTTATATCTAGATTGCTAAAAGCTGAGCCCCAAGTTATAGATATATACCAAGTTACAGGTATAAAATGAATGAATATATCAGCAACAGCCCAGATGACTTAAGGAAATCTCTTGAGCGTTTCACAGTACGCACTGCATCGACTGCTGGGAGCCGCGCTCCCACCACATGGATTTGACATAAATCACTGTCACTTCTCTGCTCAAGTCCCTGACATAGCTGCTTCATTGGCAAGGTAAAGAAAAACCATTCTATTGCCAAAGGCACTATCTCTGCGTAAACAGTGCTTTAGATTCTTCTCCCAAACTGGAGTTTGCATCTGTTATATCTTTTATCAATTACAAGAAGTTTGCCTAGAAATTCAGAATTCAATTAATGTTCTTTAGATTTCTATACTTTAGCAGCCATTATACCACTCTTATCAGCTACAAAAGCAAATTAAATACCTAGCAAAAATTCAGCATAATATATATAGGTTTATATATATCTAAGATAAATAGTCTGAAATAAAATTGAGAGAGAGAAAAAGTAATTGAAAAGTCAAGGGCGCATCATGATCACCAATAGGAGTTTATAGTTTTCCTTTGGGCGGGTGCTAAGGCATACAACCTATTCTAAGACCACAGAATAGTAGGCCGTGTTCACATTTAATGGCTGAATTTCTTGCTGTTTACATACCATTGAATTCATTATAAGTTTTCATCTAGATATTTTAACACAAAAAGCTACTTTAAGAGTCTCAACATATTTAAAATAAACCTGGCTAAAATGTACCGACTAAAAAAAGAATCACCGAAATAATCATGTAGGCTGTTTTGGCTTCATTTTAAGCTACAGGACCTATAACCCAGATCTAGAAGGCATACAATTGAAGAACTGGTAGCTACAGGCTAGCCATCTGCTCAACGCATCACTTCACATCGTCCTGTTCCACCCGTGCCTGGTGTAGACAACATCCATGTATTTTTAAAAAACTGTATAGGGAGCATCAGTTACCTATGGAGCAACATCTTCTCCAGCTGCGGGCGAGAGGCATGGTGTTCAGTCCTTCACACCCGTCCCACGAAGACAAAAGCAGTCGTGACGTTTCCAAGTATTAAGAGAGCTCAAGGCGGATCCTGTGATAATCCTGGGGAATTATATCATGCCCGCGATTGCCCTGTTCTAATTCACCTGGTGTAAAACAGAGCTCTTGTGTACAAGAAACATAAGACAGAAGAGAGTTGTACAAGGATGAAGAGAATTGTACAAGGATGAGGGGCTGTGATACTGGGGGGAAAAAAGTTCATCCACCAACGTAGCAAAGGGAAAAAAGGGGAGGAAAGGATACAACTCACTGGTGTATCCTGACATGCCGATTAATATTTCTAAGTGAATGGCAGGCCTCCTTGGCAGCTGCTGGTTCACTCCTAGGGCTGGTGAGACCCGGGCTTCCCCCAGCATCTCTGTAGAGCTCTGTCCATCCAACTGCATCTTCCTGCACAATTGTTACAGCAACACCGCCATCAGGTCATCTACGAAGGGGCAGCTGGATAACACTGCGCCCCCACCGCCCCCCCCGCAGAACTTTTCCCTCCTTAACCTCATCTCTTAAAATGATCTTACTACTTGAGCTCGAGAAACTGCAATGCTTTTGGTTGACAAATTTAAATAGAAAAATATCTGTGAGTCCCCCAGCTGAACATATTTAACAAAATCAGGAAATGTGTCAGGTTGAAGCCCAAAGACAAGTGGCAGAAAGTTAGTAGCATTGTGAGACATTTAAAAAGGCTGCCAAGCAGCAAACAGGTGTGCAGAGGCAACGGCAAACATTATGTTGCAACGTGATGGCAAAATCCCAGACTCTTATGTAAAATGAAACATGGAGTCTAGAGCCAACCTGTCACCAGGAAGACGTTTATGGAGATCAACAAGAGCGTGGGCACAGCTCACGGTTGTTATTTTTCCATCCTGCAGCATCTGCCCCCCACCCCAGGGAAGGTTGTCGGCGACCCTGCTGGCACTGAGGTCACAGCAGCCTGGCTCGCGGTCCCTGAGCTGAACTCTGAGCACGTAGCAGTTGCTGACTGCCTGGCACACCCCAGGGATGCTGGAGGGGGCGTGGACTTGTATCAAAGCACCTTTTTGGATTCCTCGGACAGAAATTCAATTCTGGACTCAGTGTCAGAAATAGCTCCATGTCCCTGGAGCAGAATTTTTCTCCTCTAATGGACACGAATTCTCAGGAGGGCCCAGGCCTCCCTTCTGCTTTGGCTGCTGAAAGGCTCTGAGTAAATACGTTTTGCTCTTTGACCTCCACCCAATTTTGCCTTAGCCCATTTTCTCATTTTTCTTAACTTGTGCCATACCATGCCCACACAGACATGTGGGATGAATAATTCTTCCACAGAAAGGACTAGAGTAAAACAAAATAGGAACAGAAATAGGCTGAATCTGCTACCAGGCGTGGCTCAAAGCTGGGAGCTGAAGACTGTACTTTCTAATTCATCTCTTGCTATCTCTGACCATTTGCAGAAAGTGAAAATCCTCCTGTAGAAGCCATTGTGAAAAGCTCTTTTGCAAACAAGAGAAGGCAGTTTTCAGTGGTGGGTTCCCTCCCTGAGGTTCACTGGGCTTCTCTGGCTCATCAAACTCCCACCTAGACCTTCTTTCATATCTCACCTGCCCTCAATTGTGAACTGTCCCACAGTTAAAATCAATGCAGGATCACAGAAAGCCCCAAAGGTAGTCACTGATTTAGAATTTTTAAACAACATGGCAACTCTGAAAAATAACAAAGACAGCAAACTGATGAAAACAAAAAATTAAAACTCATTATTTTCTTTCAAAAGGACATGCATGAAAATATTAACAGTAGCTATCCTCTTTGGGCTTTGAGAATACGGGCGACTTATTTTTTTCTATATTCCTATTCCTATTCTCATATTTTCTAAAACAAGCACATCTTATGATTAGACAAAGACTAAAATGGAATGGACTATGTCCTATAAAGTCTTATTTTAAACAAAATTCCTTTCTTATATGAAGTAAGCACATTGTGCCCCATGATTGCACCAATGTACACAATTATTATTTAATTAAATTATTTTAAAAATTCCTTTCTTAATGTTGAACTAATAAATTAAGGCCGCCTTATATATCTAGGTCTTCTATACCTAGATGGGAGGTTGCCCAATAGCAAAGAATCCTTTTGGGGAATTACAAAGGCTCCAGAATATCAACCTGTTTAAAATTTGTCTCATTTCCTCTGGATAGCACAGTACACACTCTCTGACCTCTCACCCTACCTATTCTTTGGATTTCAAATAAAGCAAGAGCTCCCCTTAATGTATTTTCTTTAAAATCCATTTGCAATGCTGACTTTAAAAGATACTGGGCTCTCTAACCCTGTTGGATGGTAAAGTTTTGCCATCAAGAATCTTTTAGAAATGCTAAATTAGATCTCCAACAAAACCAGGAAAAGCTTTATTTTAAAATAGTCATACTGGCTTTTTATTTACACTGATTTTCTGAATATACCACAGCTTCAAAGCTGATTGTATAGGCTTTGATCTGTTGAAAACCTACTAGATTTCTTAGCATAAGCTTATCCCCAGGGCAGAAGGCCGCCACTGATGTAAACATCTGAATTTTTATTAAAGTTAAGGCATCAGTGTCAAGAGCATGGAAATACTTTTCTGAATCCACCAATTGACTTATTCTAATTCTGACTGGGAAGGTTATAGGGCACACCTTTCAAGTCACCACAACTTGACTGAAGGCATATTTGAAATTTCAGTGTAAGAGAAAGTTTTATGACCACAACCCAAATAGAAAGATCGCCAGTAGCATATTTTTAGTCAAAAGTGGCTCATATGAGTACACACACATACATATGCAGGCTGCTTTTGACTGTGCAAACATTTTCATGAGATCATTTTAGCCTACAGTTCAAAATAAAGTTAGAGGAAGAATAAATAATATCCTTGTTCAATGGGAGTTCCTAAAATTAATAGTCTACACTATATCTTATTTATGGAGGCTCTTAAAGAAGAACAGAGACACAAATCAATATAATACAATAAATATTGTCCCAGTGGGGGGGGGGGGACTCCACAAGATCCATTAACTGTACAAATAAGGCTCAGAAGGAACAGAGAGTACAATCAGACAAAAAACAAGGAGTGACCTATACCATCCATTCTTAACGGCATTTACATCAGAAAAGTACACCTGAGGCTAGAAGATTCTAGAAGAACAATCCCACAAAGATGATATGGATTAAAAAAAAATTTAAACTTTACTGGTGGCTTTTCCCTCCCAGTAGATAAGCATACATCACTTAATTGACTATGTAATTAAAGTTTTCCTAGGCCCAGAAACTCCTACAGCTCAGAAGGCTTCTGTTGTTTTGTACCAGCCTCCAGCAGACTAACACACAAGAATGCAAGGGACCTCAGCAAGGAACAGATGAATAAGTCCCAAAAAGAGTATTTTGGGGTTTCTTTGAAACTGAGTCTCACTCTGTTGCCAATGCTAGAGTGCTGTGGCATTGGTCTAGCTCACAGCAACCTCAAACTCCTGGGCTTGGTGATCCTCCTGCCTCAGCCTCCTGAGTAGCTGGGACTATCGGTGCCCACCACAACGCCAATTTTTCTATTTTTTAGTAGAGACGACATCTCACTCTTGCTCAGACTGGTCTGGAACTTCCGACCTCAAGCAATCCACCCACCTCAGCCTCCCAGACTGCTGGGATTACAGGCATGAGCCACCATGCTGAGCCCCAAGAATATTTACAACACAAGAAGGGCCTCTGTAGTTGCTTTCCCATAAACTCCTTTCACACTCCCTTTTTGTTCACCACAAAATGAATAGAGTAATGTTGGAGAAAATACCAAAGGATACTTATTTTAACACTGGGAGGCTGTGTGCTTAAAAAGAAAATGGATAAGAAAAAGAACCTCATGGTTCTCATCAGACCTTGGGCCCCGAGCCCAGGTGTGAGTCCCGAATGACAGCCATGCTGTGGGTCAGGGTCCTGAAGGCCGGCCAGGGGTAGAGCCCCAGGGCCCCACTGTCTGTGCGGAATTCTTGGCACAGAGCAAGGCTGACCACGCCCCCCTTCCTAGTCCCATCACGCACTCAGTTTCTGACGCAGGCTGGTTCTGTGTGGAACTATGCACTCTAGCCCAAACACAAGAATCAAGTACATGCACTTTATTCCCATATATATAAGCAACACTTGAAAAATGACTTGTGAACTGCAGGACCTGAGATTTCCAGAGAAAGTCCATACTACATTCTCCTCTCCCCTCTCTCCTAAACAGCCAAGTCCAGGAAGAACCCTTCGAGAAAATGCATTTTCCCTGTGATCACAGAAAGACAGGGAAGGCTCAGGCACACAGATCTCACCACAACTCCACTCTACCAAATCAGAGTAAAAAGTAGAAGTTATTCTCCAAGCTAATTTAGATTTCTCCAAAACTGTGAAAAAGTACATAAAGGACCTCACAAAAGTCCACACAGAGCCACACAGAGCCAGGAAAGCTCACTGTCTGGCTGTATCTCTTTAGGGAAGTGCTGAAAAGCCTTGGTCCAAACTGCCCTGTCATGAACTATGCTCCAATAGAAATAAAATGCATATGTCAAAAACAATGTCAGGCCCCATGAAAGAACACATACTTAAGAACAAGATCCAGAAGTCCACTTGGTTATGCATCCTAAAAGGATTTCCCTAGGAGCATTTCCTTTTGAGAAGTGTACACTGGTCATGCCCCCTGCAGGAAGAAAGTAAGCTTGCAGCAGCAACCCACAGAACGTAGCCTCGGTCCTTAGGAGTTTGGCTCACAAATGGGATGTTCCTGCCCCAGAAACTCCATTCCTACCTCGGAGACCCTTGACCAGCTTGCAAACCCATGACGAGAGGCATCCCTAGGATTTTAATAAGAACCACCAAAGCTTCCCAACTAAAGAGATCTGGGTTCACACAGGGGGGAAAAGCTTACTCCAGGTTTGTGCAAGTACACAGACGCCCAAGGAAAGAAAGTGAGTCGACACCTTTGCCTGGTGTTTCTGTTCCACCCAGGATCCCCAGAAACCCTGGTTTCCTGGGGGAGCACCACAGGAAAGGGCACAAAAGCTGTTTTCTGGCCATGAACACCCAAGGGGCCCTGAGATAAAGTGACAAAGAAAGCAACAAATGAAGAAAAGCCAGTGGCGTGTCTGCCCTGGCTCCCGCACCCAGTGATGTGGGTGGGCTCCTTTGGGGTTCCTTGGGTCCCTTATACACAAACCAGGCCCCAGATCTTCAAAAGGAAAGCATTAAAAAGCAATCACAGTCACCAGTTGATACGTGGATAAACAAAATTCAGGACAGCCGCACAGTGGAATGTTATTCAGCAGTAAATAAAGGACTGAGGCTCTAATTCAAGCTACCACATGGATGATCCTTGAAATCATTATGCTAAATAAAAGAAGCCAGGCACAAAAGGCCACATATCATATGATTCCATTATAGGAAATGCCCCAAATAGACAAATCCTTAGAGACAGAAAGTGGATTTGTTAATTGCCAGGCACTGGGGGTGGGAGGATGGGGAGTGACAGCTAATGGGTGTAGGGTTGCTTTGGAGGGTGATGAAAATGTTTTGAAATTAGATAATGGTGATGTTCAAATTACTTTGTAAGTATAGTAAAGTTGACTAAATTGTGTACCTTAGAAAGAGTGACTTTAATATGTGATTTGTAACCCAAGTAAATTAATGTTTCATTTCCTGCAGTTTTCTGTATGCAGGTTATATTTCAATAAAGACTTAAACTTTATTCATAGTCAACAGAACAAACAGACACCCTTTAGAATGGGAGAAGATATTCACATGTTATGAATCTGACAAAGGGTTAATAAACAGAATCTACAAAGAACTCAAGCAAATCAACAAGAAAAGAGCAAAAAACTCCATTCATCATTGGGCAGATCAATAATTACAGGCCCACAAGAAAGAAAAACACAGTTAAATTCAAGAAGCAGGGAGAGCAAGGGGAGAGGAGGCTTGGTCAACTCTCACCCAACAGGTGCAAGCAGGGTGTATGGCACACTTCCTGGGTGAAAGACTCAACTGCCGCTAGGACCTTACCTTACAAGCACGAACAGGAGTCCCTCTAGGACCATACTGCCAGACAAGTCAAATTTAAAGAGAAGTCCTTTTATTGAAGAGCTGGCCAGCGACTGCCTCAGTGTCCCAATATGGGGTTTCTCAGAGCAGCCCCGAGTGCTTAAGGGGTCAGAGTTTTAAGGCTTGGTCTGCATCCTGTTTGGCACACAAGCTGCCCATGTGCATCCAGGGCATAACCAGGTAGGTTAGCAAGCATTGGACAGGAGCAGAATTTTGTGATTAGTTAGTCATACATCTTTGTTTCAGTACTTTCCCACCTGGTATTTCTTAAAGGTCAGTCTGGGGACAGTTGGTACCTCCCAGTCCGTTTCTCGGGGAGTTAGTTAAGCAAGAAGTCATTCAGTACTTTCCCATCTATCTTGGGAGTGAACCAGACTTACTCCATTTTGTTGAGGACTTGTGGCCCAGAAATTTGCCAGGAGTTAACTAGTATTTTTTCACCTTAGTCTAGGCCTTCATATTCATCAGACTAAAAACAAGAATTAAAGTTTTAAAAAGTTTGTAAACACTTTATATAAAATCTAAATTATTGCTTAGTTAGAAGAAATAAAGCTAGTACTAGTAATAAAACTGGATCTCAGATAGCCTTGGATTATTTTCTAAAGCACAGGAGGAAAAAAAAAATTTAAAAATTAAACTTAAAAAAAAGTAAAAGTCATCATTCAAATTCATCAATGAAAACATGCATAGAGACAATTTAAAGGTATATGGCACATCTTAAGGGTTAAGGTCTCAACTTCAACTTGGACTTTACCTAACAAATGCAAATAGTGTAACTTAATTGCATGCACCCTTGTAAATGAAATCTTAAAAAAATTTTTTTAATCGGCTTAGAGAAAAACTAACAATGCTGAGATTTTCTAGCCTATCCAAAAGCTATATTATCAAAATAACCAGGAGACAGACTATATGTACTCGTATATATGTTTGCATATATATGTGTACATATGAGACAATTAAGTTCATAAACTCACCCTAGAAAAAAATGTTACATACCTCATGGCTGAATATCACTATAGTCACCTTTGAGGTTCTCCCCCCGAGATGCTAACAGCAGTGACTAGTCCAGCCTTCAAAGCAATTTTGGAATTCCTTTGCTGGAACAGCCATCACAGCTGTCACTGTATGAAGATCTGACAATTAGGTTCATAAAGTCATCCTAGAAAAAGTGCTATATACGTTACTGCTGAATATCACTGCACTCAACAGATGGCCAACAGGAGTATTTCAAAGGTGGCCACAGGGATATTCAGCAATGAGGTGTGCAGCACTTTTTCTAGGATGGGTTCATGAACTTAATTGTCAGGCCTCATGTGAGTATGTGAGTATACGCACACACACAGAATGCCTACTTTGTAAAATACATTTTAAGAAGGAAATCTCACTTAAGGAAGCCACGGCAATATGAAGTCGTTCCTTCCTCTGGCCCATCAGCATGCTGAAGGCATAAGCCACTACCTCATTTGTCTCTTACAACAGCCTGAATCAACCTCAGGTCTGACCACCATTCCTTGCCCACCACCAATGACTCCCATTCCTACAAAACCTCTCTGCAGCATTCAGCATCCCCTCTTCTAACAGAGATCCCTATCTGGACTGGTAGGAATTCTCCCTGTGGTTGTTCCCTCCCTTTCCCTCTGGGAAGGCTCCCACAGTTGCATTTGAACTCTCTGCTCAAGCTGTATATTCCAGAGCTCACCACCTCTTTTTCAGAGACAGGCTTGGGCCTGGACTTCTCTCATGGACATGCGCCCACATTTTGGGGGTGTTTAATAGGACATCTTCACCTGGAGGCTCCGCATGCTTCTCCAACTCTGTAAATCCAGAACTGAATTGTTTCCCTTTCTGAAAATCTGCCATTCATCTAAGCACTCAAAACATAAACATCAGAGCCAGCCCTGATTTTCTTTTTTATTTTCTTTTTTTGAGACGCAAGTCTGACTCTACATAGAGTTGCTTTTCCAAAGATGTCCCATATTTGGCATCACACACACGTAACCTTTCCAGACTGGCTTCTTCCACTTAGCCATTGAAGGTTCTTCCCTGTCTTGCAGCTTGACTGCGCACTCTTTTTATTGATGAATAGTACTCTATTGTCTGGAGATGCCACAGGTTCTTTGTCCATTTCCCTCCTGACAAATATCTCGGCTGCCTCCAAGCTTTGAAAATCATGAATAAAGCTGCTCTTAACACTTGTGTGCAGGTTTAGGAAATTCCAAGGAGCACACTTGTTGGGCTATATAGGAAAAGTACACTTAGTTTGTAAGAAAGTGTTCAACTATCTTTCAAAGTGGCTGTACCATTTGCGTTCCCACCAGCTCTGAATGCGAGTTTGGTGCTGGACACTTGTTAGCATTTATTGTTGTCAATGTCTGGGGTTTTGGCAGTTCTAATAGATGTAGAGGCATCTCATAATCGTTTTAATTTCCAGTTCTCTGTAACATGTGTTGTGGCACATCTTTTCATTCATCATCTGTATATCTTCTTTGGTGATGTGTCTGTTCAAGTCTTTTGCCTATTTTTTAATGAGGGTGCTTGTATTGTTGAATTTTAAGAGTTGTTTCTTATGTTTTGAATACATGTTCTTTTGCAAACCTTTTCTCCCAGTCTATGTTCTGGCTTTTTATTCTCTTAACAGCACCCTTCACAGAAGTTTTTAATAGTTAAGTTTGGCTTCTCACTTCTTACTTTCATGGACTGAGTCTTTGGTATTACATCTTTAAAATCATCACCTTACACAAAGTCGCCTGGATTTTCTCCTATTATAGTCTAGTTTTATAATTTTACAGTTTACATTTAGGTTATGATCCATTTGGAATTAATTTTTGTGAAATATGTAAGCTATGTGTCTAGACTCATCTTTTTGCATGTGAATGTCTAATTGTTCCAGCACCATTTGTTGAAAAGACTCTCCTCTCTCCATTGAATTGCTCTTACTGCTTTGTCAAAGATCAGTCAAGTATATTTTTATTGGTCTGTTTCTTGGCCCTCTGTCTTGTTCCATTAATCTGTCTGTCTTTTCTTTCACTGATACTACACTGTCTTCATTACTGTAACATTACAGAAAGTGTTGAAGTCAGGTAGTACCTGTCTTCTGATTTTCTTTTTTTTTTTTGTAGAGACAGAGTTTTACTTTATCGACTGCGGTAGAGTGCCGTGCATCACACAGCTCACAACAACCTCCAACTCCTAGGCTTAGGCAATTCTCTTGTCTCAGCCTCCCAAGTAGCTGGGACCATAGGCACCCAGCTGTTTTTGTGGTGGTTGTTGTTGCAGTTCGGCCAGGGCTGTGTTTGAACCCACCACCCTCAGTATATGGGGCCGGCGCCTTACCGATTGAGCCACAGGCACCATCTACAATTTAATTTTATTATTAATTTTTTTTTTCTTTTTTGCAGTTTTTGGCCAGGGTCAGGTTTGAACCCACTACCTCTAGTATATGGGGCTGGCGCCCTACTCCACAGGTGCCGCCCTTTTTTTTTTTTTTAAAGGTGGGTTTTTTTAATGATTTTTTTTTTTTTTTTTTTTAGCCAGACCAGGTTTGAACCCACCACCTCCGGTATTTGGGGCCGGCGCCCTACTCCTTGAGCCACAGGCACCACCCCTGATTTTCTTCTTCTTCAATATTTCGTTAGCTATTCTGGGTCTTTGTCCTCTCCATATAAACTCTAGAATCACTTCAACAGTATTCATAAATTAACTTGCTGTCATTCTAAGCAAGGGACTGTGTTGAAGCTATAGATCAACTTGGAAGGGTTAGCTCCCTTATTAGTTTTTTAGACACAGGGTCTCACTCTGTCGGTCTGAAGTGCAGTGGCTATACACCGGCATGATCATAGCTCAAGGCAACTTCAGATTCTTGGCCTTAGGTGATCCTCCTGCCTCCTGGCATTACAGGTACGAGCCACCATGCCCAGCTTCTCCCTGTAAATGAAAAACTACTCTGCATCTCTCCTCCTTCCTGTGTGCCAGCCTTTAGTAATCAACTCTTAAACACTTTCCACATACTTGTCTTTGATTCCTTTTTGTGCTGAAAAAAAGAACAGAACTCAACCCCCTCTACCCAGCAAGGCCTCCAGCTCCAGCAGTCACCAAGCTACCAGATAATAATGTAGAGAAAAGTCAGGATGGACAGGGCCATAACAGGACATTCTCTGATGCTTTATCAAAGACTTGCCTTCCATGACAACTTTTACTCACAATTCAAATAATAGTGACTCTGGAGGGAAAACGACTAAGCCAATAAATCGAGAACAACAAACAGGAACTGCACTCATGTGCCCAGTCCTTTAAAGAGTTAAATTATATTCCTTATACTCCTCCCTCCAAAAAGATGTTTAAAATATTCTAAAGATTTAATAGCAAAAAAATCAAAATTAAAATTAATAAGAGATCCATCTCATTCAGCTCATTTGGCTTTAATATGAAGTTGGAGTGGGGCTGGGGGGGAGACTACCAAAAACAACATCTGCTTGGACCTCTGTCCTAGACAATTCTGTCAGACTTCTCAAGTTTTTTTTTAACCATACCACAGAAGATCTCAGCAAGAAAGCTGACATGGCTATCTAGCTTTGGGGTGGGGGAGCATCTAGCTTTAAAAACAGAAACAGATTGATCTCTGACAACAGCTGGAGAAAATGCAAATAAGCAAAATGAATATTCAAAACACAGCAGAAACGGAGCCCAGACAAGTGGTCTGATAATAGCATAAGGGAAGGGAGAAGCCCATTTGCTGAGACTTACTCGCTGAGTACTTATTTCAGGGTTTGTACCTCAATTCGTTTCTTAATTGCTAAGTAATGTGCAGTTTCTCTATCAAAACCCATTAATAGCTACAAAACAAGATGATCCACCATCATCACTGAAATGCACATGACCTATCAGGAAAAAATTCAGAAGTATCTTTAATTGCATAAATTAAGTCATCTTTATTGACTAGCTTGAGGGAACTTGTTTCCTAAAAGAGTTTTGGCTGAGGCTCAGCACCTAGCTCAATGGGCTAAGGCGCCAGCCACGTATACCTGAGCTGGCGGGTTCAAATCCAGCCCGGGCCCACCAAACAACAATGACAGCTGCAACCAAAAAAATGGCTGGGCATTGTGGCAGGCGCCTGTAGTCCCAGCTACTTGGGAGGCAGAGACAGGAGACTCGCTTGAGCCCAGGAATTGGAAGTTGCTGTGAGCTGTGATGCCACAGCACTCTATCCAGGGTGACAGCTTGAGGCTCTGTCTC
>CAUYON010200241.1:0-30374 GCA_963573935.1 Arctocebus calabarensis | reverse complement strand
GGCTTAAGCGATTCTCTTGCCTCAGCCTCCCTAGTAGTTGGGACTACAGGCGCCCGCCACAGCGCCCGGCTATTTTTTTGTTTTGCAGTTCGGCCGAGGCCGGGCTTGAACCCGCCACCTTCGGTATATGGGGCCGGCGCCCTACTCGCTGAGCCACAGGAGCCGCCCCTGCATATCTTCTTAAGTGTCTGTTCAAACCCTTTGCTCATTTTTGTTAGGTTATTTGTGTTCTTATTGAGTTCTGAACAATGTATTCTGGATATAAGTCCTTTATCAGATATATCTTTTTTTTTTTTTTTGGTAGGCCTTTTATCTCTTTATTTATTTATTTATTTGCAGTTTTTGGCCGTGGCTGGGTTTGAACCCACAACCTCTGGTATATGGGGCTGGTGCCCTACTCCTTTGAGGCACAAGCACCACCTCAGATATATCTTTTAAAAATATTTTTTTCCAGGGCGGCACCTGTGGCTCAGTGGGTGGGATGCTGGCCCCATATGCTGAGGGTGGTGGGTTTGAACCCCACCTCGGCTAAACTGCAACAAAAAACAGCTGGGCATTGTGGCAGGCACCTGTAGTCCCAGCTACTCAGGAGGCTGAGACAAGAGAATTGCCTAAGCCCAGGAATTGGAGATTTCTGTGAGCTGTGATGCCACAGCACTCTACTGAGGGCGACATAATGAGACTCTGTTCTCAAAAAAAAAAAAAAGTTTTTTCCAGCCTATGGTTTGTCTTTTCTTTTCCTTAGCAGTGCTTTTCAAGGGGTAGAAGCTTTTAATTTTCATGTTCAATTTATCTTTACAGTTAGTTCTTTTTTTTTTTTTTTGCAGTTTTGGCCAAGGCCAGGCTCGTACCCACCACCACCCCGGCATATGGGGCTGGTGCCCTACTCCTTGAGCCTCCAGGTGCCACCCTAAAGATAGTTCTTTTGATGTGATTTTATTATAGCTGTTTTTCAACTTTTCTGTGGATTTGAATTTTTTTTTTAAATTCAGGATCACTATATATTTTGTATTTATTTATTTAGTTAAACAGAGTCTCGCTTTAGAGTGCTATGCTGTCATAGCTCTCAGTAACTCAAAGTCTTGGTATCAAGTGATCCTCTTGCCTCAGCCTCTCAAGTAGCTGGGACTCTAGGTGCCTGCTACAATGCCCGGCTATTTGTAGAGACAGCCTGTTTTTGCTCAGGCTGGTCTGGAACTCCTGAGCTCAAGCAATACATCTGCCTCGGCCTCCCAAATTGCTAGGATTACAGATGTGAGCCACCTTGCCAGTCAGCTTTTTGTTTTTTAATGGAAACAATTAGTAAAGGGCAAACAATAACAAAAAGATAATGGTCCCCCCCCACCTCTCCAATCCTGCTCCTTTCACCATTTAGTCTTCCACAGAGAAAATCATTTTCAAACTCTTAAACTGTTTCTTCTTCAACTCCTTATTTAATCAATCTCTGATGAGGGGCGGGGAGAGACACTGCCAAGGCAAACAAGGGTCTGTGACAGGGAGCTTTGGATCTGCTCTGGAAATACCCAGAAGCTAGAGTGGGCAGCGGCACAGACTCCTCAGCAAGGGAGACTATTCTGGTGTGAAACGAGCACCCAGCTCTTGTTAGGAGCAAGCTCTGAGACTGCAGGGGTCCACTCTGCCGATTGACTTGGTGTCCCCTCTGTCAACAGCCACAGTCCAACCTCTGACAGTTGCCAGGCCTTCCTGCCTTAGCAGGACCTGAGTAGGCAGCCTGTTGAAGCTGGAGCATCTGTGGCCTGAGAGTAGCCCTCAGCATAGCCCTCAGCATAGCAGGTAACTGCTTCACCTTCTTGCATGTTAAACTCCTCCAAAAACAGAGAAGCAGGCTGGGCCAGGTGGCTTGTGCCTGTAATCCTAGCACTCTGGAAGCCGAGGCAGGTGGATTGTCTGATCTCACGAGTTTGAGACTAGCCGGAGCCACAGCAAAACCCTGTCTCTACAAAGAGCTGGGCATTGTGGCGGGCGCCCGTAGTCCCAGCTACTTGGGAGGCTGAGACAAGAGAATCGCTTGAGCCCTGGAGTCTGAGGTTGCTATGAGGTTGCTGTGAGTTATGATGCCCCTGGCACTCTACTGAGGACAACAAACTGAGAGACTCTGTCTCAAAACAACAACAACAGAGGAGTAATGGGAATCCAGCCTGTGAAGCGGCCGCTTCTCCACCTGTCTCCCAGCTGTTCTGCGGTACATACCTCTCTCATCTCGTGAACCAAGCATTTTCCTATCATGTCCTGTCCAGAGACTATTAGTATCTCCCTCTCTCCTCCACCTCTCCTATCCTTTGAAGTTGTTTTGTTGTTGTTGTTGTTAAGACAGAGTCTCACTATGTCGCCTTGGTAGAGTGCCATAGCATCACAGCTCACAGCAACCTCAAACTCTTGGGCTTAAGTGATTCTTTTGCCTCAGCCTCCCAAGAAGCTGGAATTACAGGTGCCCACCACATGCCCAGCTATTTTTTTTTTTTTTTTAGTTGTGTTTGTCGTTGTTTGGCAGGCCTGGGCTGGGTTTGAACCCGCCAGCTCCAGTGCATGTGGCTGATGCCCTAGCTGCTGAGCTATAGGCACCGAGCCCCTTTGAAGTTGTTTTAAGAGACAAGGAGAGGGCGATGCCTGTGGCTCAAAGGAGTAGGGCGCTGGCCCCATATGCCAGAGATGGCGGGTTCAAACCCAGCCTTGGCCAAAAACTGCAAAAAAAAAAAAAAAGAGAGACAACGAGAGCCTAGGACAGACTCTCTTCTGGATATGTCCAAGTTGGGTAGCCTGGGTAGAGGAAGACTTAAGACATTTTTTAGACTCTTCCCATGCCCCTCTGGTTTCTTTTACTTTTTCTGCTGCTGATTTCATTCTGCCAAAAAGGAAAAAGTTGGATACTTAACTCAATTTGGGTAGTTTCCTGGCCTGAGCCTGTGTCCAAATTCCTGGGCTGGCCCTGTCCTAAATTAAGTTCTGGATGATCTTTGGAATAGACCATCTTGGTCTTTGGGAGACTCCAACCCACTCTAGTCTGTTTTAGGTTAATCTCAACATTGTCGCTGGTCCCAAAATGGACCTCTTCTAGAAGAAGGTGCCTCTCTTCACCCACAGCTAGCCTTGACCCTGCTGAGTTTCTCCAGTACATGGGAGACAGACAGAGGGAAAAGGTCTTCAACCACCTCCAGGGTAGTTTCTATGTCACTGGCTTCCCAAAGTTCTTTCCTTGCCAACCATTCAGACCCTATTTTAACCATATTGGAGTTTCCTTGTGACCCAGGTTCCCTGTCCCTCAGGCCCTTCCCCAGCACCACTAATTCCTGATCCTGGAAAAGCAACAGACAGACAGTCTCCACCTCACTGCTGGTACACGATAGCTGCTCCCATGAGAACAGTGGCTGGCATTAGTACGGTATTTTCTGTTTAGAAAGCACCACTACATACAATGCCACTTCTTGTTCACCCTTACTATGTGACGTAGATACTGTTAACCCCATTTTCAGATGAAAAATCTGAGGTACAAAAAGAGTAAGTTACTTGCCCCTGGGCATGCAACTGGCAAAGAACAAAACTGGGATTCAACTCAGGCTCAACTCAGGAAAAATAAGACTCATGTGTTTTGTGTAGACTATCCCTTCAAGGATATATAAGAAACTAGCTTTATGGCCTATCTGTAGAGGGAAACTGGGCAGCAGGGGATGAGTGGCTGGAAGATTTTTTGTTATGTACATTCTATAAACTGTGTTACTGTGTTATCCATTTATACAATGAAACACCACCACAACAAAAACCCTGTCCCAGCCTTAGTCTTTGATCAACTGTCTCCTCTGTCTGTGAGTAGCTCCATTGACGGCACCAAGACAATCTGTCCCTGCTCTGGCAGAACTCTGTGTAGAAATAAAGTACTAGGTTCAGTCTTCCAGCATGAAGCCATCACACAGCCAATCACCTTCAGGGAAAAAAGAAAGCTCTATTTTTTATTCAAGGTGGGCTGGCGCCCTGGGCGCCACACCTCAGCCTGCCTGGGAGCAGCTGAAATCACCAGAGGTGACAGCATGTTCACTCTCACTGGCCGAGGAGGACCTGAGGCTCCTGCTGTTAGAGGACGTTAGAATTTGCGGGTATGCTGGGGGCATTTTTCTTTCTATCCGATTCTTGGTCATATCAAGTATTGATCATGAGTAGATGAGACTTCTAGAATGGGAGAGTAAGAAGCTCCAACAGACTCTCTCTAACAAACAAAATTTGATGAAAATTATTTAAAGTATTTTAAAATTGCTGAGATTTGTCCTGAGGGCATACAGCAAGTGAAGAAATATTCATTCAAGGAAATCCACTAATTTAGGAGGCTGAGGCAGGAGGATCACGTGAGCTCAGGAGGTGGAGATTGAAATGAACTAGGATGATGCCATGGCATGCTGGCCGGGGTGACAGAGCAAGACTCTGTCTCAAAACCAAAACAAAACAAAATACAAACAAAGATCAGAAAATTCACTAAATCCCAATAAGAAATGGGAGAGTCTATGGTAGCGTTTCTCAACCTGGGGATTGAACGACCCTTTCACAGGGGTCACCTAAATATATCCATATCAAATATTTACATTATGATTTACATTATGATTATAACAGTAGCAAAATTATAGTTATGAAGTAGCAACGAAAATAATTTTATGATTAGGGGTCACCACAACAAGAGGAACTGTGTTAAAGGGTCTTGGCTTTAGGAAGGTTGAGAACCACTGGTCTATGGCATCTGAGACACAAATAAGCTCATTTACCCTTTCCCCCAACTTCGTGTTCTGGAAGTTTTACTTTGGGCATTATGGACCATACAAATGCAGCCAAGAGGACAGGGGCTCTCTCTCCTAGAGCTCCCAGGCTGCAGCCACAGTTTAACCCCAGGACAGGAGGCTGCCTGTATTTCTCACCCGTCCTCCCCACACCCTCCTCTTTGACAGGCAAATGCGTGAGAGGACCAGGTGTCCCTTCCCCAGCTCAGCCTTCACTCCCAGAGCAGAGGTGCTACTGTGTACAAAGAAGCTAGATCATTCATTTATACATTGCTGGATGGAATGTGAAATGGCGTAGCCATGTTGGAAATCAGTTTGGCAATTTCCTTAAAAACTAAATATACAACTACTATAACTCAGTGGTTTCAATCCCAGGCATTTATCCCAGAGAAGTGAAGACATATGTTCAAACCAAAACCTGTACACATGTTTACAGCAGCTTTCCGTGTAACAGCTCAAAACCAGAAACAACTCGGATGTCCTTCAACAGGTAAATGTTTAAAGAAGCTAGTACATCCCAAGCATGGACTACTACTGAGCAACAGAAAGAAACCAGCTGTCGCATAACAACCCAGGTGACACTCCAGAGAATTATACTGAGTGGGAAAAAATAAAAATCCAATTCCAGAAAGGTATATGCTGTCTTATTTCACTTATATAATACTCTCGAAACGACAAAATTATAGAAATGAAGAACAGATTAGTGAGTGCCAGGGGCAAGGAGGGGGGAGCAGGAGGGAAGTTGGTGTGGCTATAAAAGGGAAACATTAGTGTGCATGTGGCCATGAAAATGTTCTGGGTCCTGACTGCATCAATGTCAATATCTTGGTGGTCATGTTATATCACAGTTTTGCAAGATGTTACCATGGGGAAGACTGTGTAAAGGATACACAGTATCTCCGTATTATTTCTTAGAACTGCATGTGAATCTATAATTACCTCAAAGCAAAAAAACTTATTTATAAAAAAATAGGAAAAGAGTTAAGCAGACATTTGTCCAAAGAAGATATACAGATGGCTCATAAGTACACTAAAAGATGTTCAACATAATTAGTCATTAGGAAATTGTCAAAGCCAGACAGTGATAAGTCTTGGGGAGGACGTGGAGAAATTGAAACCCCTGTGCATTGCTGGTAGCATAATAAAATGGTGCAGCCAATTTCAAAAACAGTTTGGCAGGTCCTCAAAATCATAGTTACCAACTCAGCGCCCATAGCTCAGTGAGTAGGGCGCCAGCCACATACACCGAGGCTGGAGGGTTCAAGCTCAGCTCAGGCTTGCTAAAATAACAACAACTGCAAGAGAATCGCTTAAGCCCAAGAGTTTGAGGTTGCTATGAGCTGTGATGCCACGGCACTGTACCGAGGGCAACATAGGCAGACTCTGTCTCAAATAAATAAATAAATAAATAAACATAGAATTACCATACTGCCAAGTATTTCTATTCCTATAAGAGAAATGAAGCATACATTTACCAAAAATCATTTTTCAGTAGTAAAGAGAAGTATTGATATGCCATAGCATGAAGGAATCTTGAAAACATTATTATTCTAAAGCAGCTGTTCTCAACCTGGGGGTTGCGACCCACCGGAACTGTATTAATGGGCTGCGGCATTAGGAAGGTTGAGAACCAGTGTTTTAAAGGAAAGACGCTAGTCGCAAAGGACTGTATGACATAATTCTATTTATAGGAAATGTCCAGAATAGGCAAATCTGTAGAGACAAAGTAGGTTAGTGGTTGCCTAGGGTCAATCTGTCTGACTGCTAATGGGTATGGGATTTATTTTAGAGGGAACGGATATCTAAAATTAGATTGTAGTGACAGTTGCACAATTCTGTGAACTTACTAAAAAACAATGACTTTAAATGGAATGTCAAAATGGACTTTAAATAAGAACATTGACTTTAAATTAAATTTGCCCCTTAAATGGGTGAATGGTTTGCTATGTGAATTTTATCTCAATAAAGCTTTTTGTTTTGTTTCACTTTTTTGTTTAAGGAATCAAGGTTTCTCTCTTTTTAAAATTTGTATTGAAATAATTTCAAGGTTACAGAAAATTTCAAGTTTCAACAATTATTGACATTTTGCCTCTTTTTTAAGGACAAATTCCATCAGCTTCGGGCTTTTCCTAGACGTGAATTTCAGATTGTGTTGCTTATTCTATAGCAGTTGTTCTCAAACAGGACAGCAATCTGACGATGTTGAGAAATGTTTCTGGTTGGGGGTGGCACCTACTGGCATCCAGTGAGAAGAGGCTGGGAATGCCGCTAAACATCCAACACAGGACAGCACTGTCAACAAAAAACTATCTACACCAAAATGCTAATGGCACTAAAGTTGAGAAACCTGTTCTACTCACTATATTTGCCAAAAAGAGAATTAATTGGCCTTCCCTCTGGTAGCTCAAGCGGCTAAGGTACCAGTCGCATACACCAGAGCTGGCGGGTTCAAATCCAGGCTGGGTCAGCCAAACAACAATGACAACTACAACCAAAAATAAAAGGCTGGGCGTTGTGGCTAATTGGGAGGCAAGGCAGGAGACTCGCTTGAGCCCAGGAGTTGGAGGTTGCTATGAGCTGTGATGCCACGGCACTCTATCCAGGGTGACAGCTTGAGGCTCTGTCTCAAAAAAAAAAAAAAAAAAGAGAGAGAGAAGTCATCCCAGGTGCCATGGCATGTGTCTGTGCTCCCAGCTACTCAGGAGGCTGAAGATCACTTGAACCCAGGAATTCAAGGCCAGCCTGGTCAACAAAGCAATTCCTATCTTTAAAAATTGAAAATAAATAAATAAAATAAAGTAAAAAAGGAACATTTTGTGGTGTGATTAAACAAATGAGGGGTTTGAAGCATGGGGAGTGTATATCTCATATGGTTTATTTATTAGCTGGTCTCTCGGTCAGTTCTTCTGTCTGAAATAGTTGGCTGTCACCTGCGAGGGCAGAGGCCGGACTTAAAGTGTTGCAGGACCTGGAACCACCCTAAACTAATGGGCACTTAAGTATCTGGAAAAGAAGATAGGTCAGCAGTTGGGAAGTCAGGTGGCAGAATGAACAAGGTCCAGGCAGTCGGTAAGGCCTGTGGCTTAGAATCTGGCCCTTGTTTAAGGCAGCCCCATCATGGCCCTGGGATCAACCACAATCACAGAACTTAAAGGATTCAAAGGGACATTTCACACATGACTTCTTGCTACTGTGTTTTCCTCAAAAATGGTGGTGCTGTGGCCATTTCCGGAGGTTGGGTGGCTTTAGGCATGACTACATGCTAGGACGAGCAGCTAGCCAAGGCTATTTGGATCTGTATCCTCATCATATCAAATGAGGATGCCCTTCCCTCCCAGCTCCACACCATGGTGGCCTCTAAGGAAGATAAGGGTTCTTTGCAAGGGCTCTGGTTCTTCCGAAGGGCTTGTATTAAAAAGTCAAAGCTTTCACCCACCATTAGAGGTATATGCCACGACTGGCCTTGGGTGGTGGAGGGGTTGCTGATCAGGAACTCCTGAAACTTTTATTTTTGGACATTCCTAGAAAGTCTAAGAGCAGTATCCTGCTCAGAGAAGGAATTTTCGGTAAATATTTGAGGCTCTACTATGTCCTGGGAATTATATAAGGACAGAATAGGAGACATGAGAGACAAGGCCCCTACCCTCGTATAGGATAAATTAGCAGGAATACTTCAATATATATTTGTTTATCAGTTGATTTGGCTCTTAGTCAAGTTATGCTGCTATAACAAAATAGCATAGAGTGGGTGACTTAAACAACAGACATTTATTTCTCAGAGTTTGAGAGTCCGGGAAGTCCAAGATCAAGGTGCCAGTTGATTTGGTTCCTGGTAAACACTCTCTTGCTGGCTCACAGACAGCAGTCCTTTCACTGTGTCCACATATGACAGAGAGAGTGAGAATGGGAGAGAGTGTGTGGTTGCACATTCTGATCTCTTTTCTTCTTCTAAGCCGGAAATGAGGGCCCGTCTCTCACAACCTCATCTAAAACCGATTACTTACCAAGGATCCCACCTCCAAATACCACCACTTTGGGAGTTAGGGCTTCAACATATGAACTTGGCAGAGGAGGGGGAGGCACACAATTCATTCCACATCGCTGGCTTTATACATCTTTGCAGGTTATCATTAGAAAGCTTTTGAGATGAATAATGTTTGTCCATGGAAGTAACAAAAGAGACATCTGCATTGTTTTCTGGAAGAGGTAATGGCCATCAGGCTATTTCTTTTTCAATGAAACTCCTTCTTTTTTCAATGTTCAAAAAAAAAAAAAAACATGTATAACAAATACGATGGGATAAGTTTATGCTAAGCAATGCCGCAGTAGCCCAGATCCGCGCAGCAGCCAGGGAAAGCTATATTCCGGTTCCCGCCCTCCTTCCCTTGTCCGCCAGCACCATGGGATGTGATATGCGCGTGGTCTGGAAGCCGGAGGAGCAGAGCAAGTGCTGCTTCAGGTGAACAGGAAGGAGCTCTCCAAGCTGTCTCAGGAGCAAACTCTGGAGGCCCTGCGCTCCTCCAAGGAGCCCCTGGTGTTCCAGGTGCTGAGCAGCCCCTGCCTGGGGGAGCAGCTCCCCTATGCCCCCCCCCATTCCCCGCCAACTGGTGGACAGTGGCGCTCAGACAGACATTACCTTGGAGCATATCATGGCACTGGGCAAGGTGTGCCACCCACCCACCCAGGGCCATCCTGGAGCTCTCTGAGCTCCCCCATCAGCTATGAGTATGTGACCCGGGGGAGTTCATGGAGGGCCGCCCACAGGAGCCCCTGCGTATGGACCAACTGGAGTGTGAGGAGGTGGACTGTACAAAAGCAGCCACCAAGACAAGCTAGGCCTGACGGTGTGCTACTGCACGGACGACGACGAGGAGCGCTTGGGATCTCCATCGGAGAGGTAAACCCCAACAGCACTGCAGCCAATGACGGCGGCGGATCCGCCAGGGAGACGGCATCACCAGATTAATGGTGTGGACGTCCAGACCCCGGGAGAGGCGCTGGCCATCCTGAGCTAGGAAGAGAACACCAACATCTCTCTGCTGGTGGCCCGGCCTGAGAGCCCCTGGAAGGCCGGTGACCGGGGTGACTTCCTGGATGACTTATGCTCTGAGCCTGAGGGGTCCTGCAGGCCCGGAAACCGCCCCCGCCCCCTGCCTGGCAGCTTGGACCGGAGGAGAAGGCCGCTCTGATGCAGCCTGGGCCTGAGCAACAGCCGGGAGCTGGACAGCGGGGCAGGCGCACGGACGAGAGTGCCCGAAGCGAGGAGAGCTCTGAGCGTGACCTGCTGGGCCATGAGCCCCCAGGCATCACCAGCACCCCTGGGAGCCTGCGCACGTTTGGCCTGTGAGGGGACGTGCGGCCGAGCCTCGACTTCCAGTTCAGCCTGGACTCGCTGCTGGCCGAGGAGAGGGGCTGGGAGGGAGCGACGTCTCCCCTCACCGAGGAGTAGGGGCGCCTCCCGGAGATTCCCCTGCGGCGGGCCCCGCCAGAACTCCAATTTGAACCGGACCCCTCCTGGCCCTGCTGCTGCCGCGCCACTCAGGGAGGCTCCTCCACAGGCAGCCCCGCTAAGTTCCGATCCCGGTCCCGGAATCTGAGGTGGGCCGAGGCAGCACGCAGAGGGACGTGTCCGCCGCAACCCCCAGGCGGTGGTGGCTGGGAGCACAGGGCCCTGCGGCCAGGACCGGGAGAGCTAGCACTACCACAGCTGCCTGCAGCCACCCCACCCGCCGCGAGGCCTGGGGGACCTAGGCCCCGGCCCCTGGGTGTGGCTGGCCGCCCTTGGGTGCGGGGTGGAGGCCACCGAGGTGGTGAAGGTGCGCAGCGACGGACCCGCTATGTAGCCGAGCGGCCGTGCGGGATCGGCTTCGGAAAGCCCAGCCCTGGAGATCCGGAAGGAGCGCAGTGCGGTGAGCACGGACGACGACGACGACGACGACGACGACGACGCTGTGAGAGATGAAGACCGGCCTCTGCTGGAGCAAGGGGAGGGCAAGAGCGCCTGACCCGGGCCGGAGCGGCGGGCGCGGCTGAGTTCACCGTGCAGAGCCGGCTGGAGTGCCTGCGGGAGCCGCACAACACTCAACAGCAAGCCTGAGCGCAACATCCTCGCTCTGAGCGGTGACCTTAAGGCCAGGAAGAAGCAGAACAAGAAGATCCTGGACAACGGGATCGCCACCCAGGAGATGCCGGCCCACGGTGCGCGCTTGGCGGATGGCAAGCGGGTCTACAACCCTCTGCTCTCAGTCACCACCGTGTGAGCCACCTGGCAGAGCCTGGCCCAGGTCCTCCTGGCCTCGGGCCCTCACTCTCCTTAAACCGAGAGTGCTTCTGTGTGCGCGGGCAAAGAGAAGCCTCTGAGCAGAAAGGACACTTTTCTTGCATCACCTGCTTCTGTCTCCCCAAGGTGACTGTGTTGGTGGCCGTCACTGGGGGCACATCTGTAACAGGCCCCCTCCAGCTGTGTGTGTGCATACATCACACACTCACGCACAGGTCTCTTGACCCGTGTACTTGGAGTCAGGGCGGTGGGGCGGCACGGGGAGGTGAGAAAGACTGGCTATCCTGAGCACAAGAGAACATCCTGATTAACTGCTGAGCCTTGCCTCTCCTGCTGCTGTGAGCCGCAGTTTACGTCTAGACAAACGCAACCCTGAGTTTTGTGTTTTTTTCCCTTTCTATGCTTGCTAATAGCTATTTTTCTGTTTTGTGGACCTGCTCTGGGGGCTGGCAGCTCCTTCAGGCAGCCTGAAAAAGGTGGAACCTCGCCCAAGTGATGGCTGGGGAGGACTTCCCTGGAGGAGGAGAGGGAGGGCTGTGGGAAGGAAGGGGGGAAGGTGGAGGAATAGGAAGCAGCCATCCTAGTGGCCTGTACTCTGAGGTCCATCTCCAGTGACTGAGGGAGAGTGCACCTGCAGGGGTCGAGGGGGCAGTGTCCATCCAAGAAGAAATCACAGCCTGGGTCTGTATGTGAAGCCCTCGGGTGTGGGGGCTTCTCTTAGGAGTGGCCTGAGGAAGGGGCTTCAGCAGCAAGGGTCTAGAAGCCAAGCCCCATGAATACCAGTGGAAGAGCTCAGGTCTGGCCCTGGAAGACTTGCTGGTGACCTGTGGCCTGGGCCCCAGTGAGAGGCAGCGGGCTGACCCAGGGATATTGCCCCAACCCAAGTTCCGTGTGGGTGAACCAGGCTGCCCTTGGGTGCCCCTCAGGTTTGGAGAGCCCCTGCCCCTACCCATGTCTTGAGAATAAAGCAAGCTACCTTTTTAATTGATTGAAAAAAAAAGAAAGAAAGAAATGCAGCAGTAAATACAGTTGCAGAAAGCAGAGCAACTTGACATTGACACATTGGCACAAATAGGAAGAACAAACACACCGCGCAGGCCTACATGTCTACAGGCCCTTGGAAAATCCTTTTCAAGATGTTTATTTAAGTGAATAAGCCACTAAGATCTCAGTAATAGAGGAACAAAATAGTGATATAGAAAATATGGAAATATAAATTGAATTTTGAAGCCATCATATGAGAAAAGCCAAATGACAGCTTTCTAGAAGAATATTGTTATATTTGAGCATGAAAAGCTAAAAAGTAAAGTATGATCACTGGAGATGATAAATGCTGATTTGGCCACATGTATTCTTCTGCTCCTTTTAACTAGTTTAGGTTCTATTTCCTTTTTGTTGTCCTGTTTTATAGAGAAAAATATTTCAATTTTTAAATTTCTTCAAAGCTTTTTTGGAATAGGGTGGGGTGTAAATAAATACTTTTTAAAAATCAGATTAGAGTGTGAACAATAGATGCCTCCTGAGGTGGAGGGCAGGAAGGGCAGGGGTGGAGAAAGGTATGCAGGAAGGACAGAAAGTCCCCTTCTAGCATTTTTCCTCTCTGAGGTCCTGGGCGCAGTGTTCTGTGTCAATTCTAGACAAACTTGATTTTCATCTAAAGAGTTTTTTAAAATTATTTTGTTATTAATATTATTATTAGAGACAGAATCTTGCTCTGTCAAAAGGGCTAGAGTGCCATAGCATCATCATATCTCACAGCAACCTCAAACTCCTGGGCTCAAGTGATCCTCCTGCCTCAGCCTCCTGAGTAGCTGGGACCACAGGTACCCATGATATACCCGGCTAGGTTTTCTTTCTTTCTTTCTTTCTTTTTTTTTTTTGAGACAGAGTTTTATTTTGTCGCCCTCGGTAGAGCGCTGTGGTATCACAGCTCACAGTAACCTCAAACTCTTGGGCTTAAGTGATTCTCTTGCCTCAGCCTCTCAAGTAGCTGAAACTATAGGCGCCTACCACAACGCCTGGCTATTTTTGTTTTTGTCATTGTCATTGTTGTTTTGGCAGGCTCGGCCCAGGTTTGAACCTGCCAGCCCAGGTGTATATAGTTGGCACCTTAGCCTCTGAGCTACAGGCACTGAGCCCCTGACTAGTTTTTCTATTTTTTAGTAGAGATGGGGTCTCAGTCTTGCTTGGACTGGTCTTGAACTCCTAAGCTCAAGAGATCCTCCTGCCTCAGCCTCTCAAAGTGAGACACTGGACTGCACTGTTTTTATTTGAAGCCAAATATTAACATTTTGACACATCAAGGCCCTCTGTTCCTTAGATAACTAATATCCATTAATTGTACAGTAACATGGTTTTATTCACATTCACAAATGGAATTTATTGCCCTAGGCTTGAGACACTAGCTAGAAGTTGAAGAAAATGATAGAGTTAGAGTTGGACACGAACCTCGGGATCTTTTCAACAGAATCCACTGGAAGTGTTAGGGTACTCTCTTAGGTTGAAAAGCAGTACCATTTGCCATAAGGGGGGCAGGAATTTTTGTTAGCTTTGTCCTGTTTCTTTGCAAAACACAGGCAGAATCTAAAACCCTTTCTGGAGACCTAGAGAATAAATGCCCTTCCTTTCCCTTGAAGCTTCCAACAGCTGACTCTGAGCCTTTGCTGGAGCTACATAGTGATTTGCTTCTCTAACCCTGCCACAGAGTTGGTTTTTTCCCTCTGAGGTAGGTGGTCCTCCGGGAAACTTTTCTTGACGCAGGTTCCTGCAGGGCCCCAGGGCTCCCCATTCCTCACACTTCATACCTGGGGGGTCTGCAGGGGTCTCAGGCCGACTCTGGAGGAACTGGCTTCCTTTCTCACTTGAGTCCTGTCTCCCCAGGTCCTCATATGCAGGAGCTCCGTCCCCTCCACACTCAAAAAGCCTAACTTGGAGCCACAAATACTAGAAATATGAGCAGTTAGTATTGACTTAATTGCTTTAAGATGTGTGCAGCTTGGGCGGTGCCTGTGGCTCAAGAAGTAGGGCGCCAGCCCCATATACCAGAGGTGGTGGGTTCAAACCCAGCCCCGGCCAAAAACTACAAAAAAAAAAAAAAAAAGATGAAAAAAAGCTTTTCAAAAGACGGTGTGAACACATCTGCCAGAATGTTTGAAACCAAATTAGCGATAATACCAAAATGTAGCAAGGATGCAGAAAAACCAAATTATATGGTTGCTGGTGAGAAGTGAAATGGTACAGGCATTCTATAAAAATAATTTGGCAGTTTCTTATATATCTCAACAATACTTACCATACAAGGTCGGACAATTAAGTTTGCAAACTCAACCTAGAAAAAGTACCTCATCTTCTAGGTACCCCCTTTGGCCATCTGGTGACTGTGGTGATAATTCAGCAATGAGGTATGTAGCACTTTTTCTAGGATGAGTTCATAAACTTAATTGTCAGATGTTCTATGACCAAGCAATTCCACTCTTGAGAAATAAGAACTTAGGTTCACACAAAAATACATACGTGAATGTTTTTAGACACTTTATTCATAATAGCCCCCAAATAGAAGCAACCCAGGTGTGCTTCACTAGGCTAAACTGTGGTAATTCCAGACCATAGAATATTATAGCAATGAAAAAGAATGAGCTGTTGGTACATGGAACAACTTGGATAGAGCCCAAAGAAATGATATTGAGTCAAAAAAAAAAAAAATAGAAAAGCCCATCCAAAAAGATATGCCGTGAGAAGCCATTTCTATAACATTTTTGAAATAAAATTTTAGAAATGGAGAAAAGATTAGCGGATGCCAGGGATTAGGGATGCAAGGAGGAGGCGTGGATGGACATGGATATGGTTATGAAAGGAAAGGAGAGAGCTCCATGGTTGTGTAACTGCTCTGTATCTTGACTGTGGTGATGGATACACAACTGGTACAGCCACACAGTGGCATATCATACAGCAATGAAAGGAAATGAGCTGTTTAAGACATGGAAGAATCTTAAAGCATCTAGCTAAGTGAAAGAAGCCAGTCCAGAAAAAGCAATGTGCTATGTAAGTCCAACTGTATGACATTCTGGAAAAGGCAAGCTACAGAGATAATAAATAGGTCAGTGACCACCAGGGGTTTAGGCTGGGGTAGACTTGGACAATAAAGCATAGGGTATCTGTAAGATACCGTAATGGTAAATTTAAGGCACTAAGCATTTTTTAAAACCCATAGAACTTTACATCATAAAGAGTAAATCTTAATGTATGAAAAAAAATGTTTTTTTGAGACAGAGTCTCACGTTTTTGCCCTCAGTAGAGTGCTGTGGCGTCATAACTCACAGCAAACCTCAAACTTTTGGGCTTAAGTGATTCTCTTGCCTCAGCCTCCCAAGTAGCTAGGACTACAGGCGCCCACCACAATGTCCAGCTATGTTTAGAGACAGGGTCTTTCTCTGGCTCAGGCTGATCTTTAACTGGAGAGCTCAGGCAATCCACCTGCCTTGGCCTTCCAGTGTGCTAGGATTACAGATGTGAGCCGCTGGGTCAGCCTTAATGTATGAAAAAAAAATTTAGGCTTGGCGCCTGTGGCTCAACGGGCTAAGGCGCCAGCCACGTACACCTGAGCTGGCGGGTTCGAATCCAGCCCCAGGACCCGCCAAACAACAATGACGGCTGCAACCAAAAAATAGCCGGGCGTTGTGGCGGGCGCCTGTAGTCCCAGCGACTTGGGAGGCGGAGGCAAGAGACTCGCTTGAGCCCAGGAATTGGAGGTTGCTATGAGCTGTGATGCCATGGCACCCTATCCAGGGTGACAGCTTGAGGCTCTGTCTCAAAAAAAAAAAATCTGACATGTGACAAAAACTTTTTTATTTATTTTTATTTATTTATTTATTTTGAGACAGAGCCTCAAGCTGTCACCCTGGGTAGAGTGCCGTGGCTTCACAGCTCACAGCAACCTCCAATTCCTGAGCTCAAGCAAGTCTCTTGCCTCCGCCTCCCAAGTAGCTAGGATTACAGACGCCCACCATAACGCCTGGCCATTTTTTGGTTGAAGCCACCATGGTTGTTTGGCGGGCCCGGGCTGGATTCGAACCCACCAGCTAAGGTGTACGTGGCTGGCGCCTTAGCCTGCTGAGCCACAGGCGCCGAGCCACAAAAACTTTTTTATATAGGCTGGGCGCAGTGGCTCATATGCCTATAATCCTAGTACTCTGGGAGGCCGAGGCTGGTGGATTGCCTGAGCTCACGGGTTCTAGACCAGCCTGAGCAAGAGTAAGACCCCCGTTTCTAAAAACAGCCAGGCATTGTGGTAGGCACCTGTAGTACCAGCTACTCGGGAGGCTGAGGCAAGAGAGCACTTCAGCCCAAGAGTTTGAGGTTGCTGTGAGCTAAGATTCCACAGCACTCTACCAAGGGTGATGAAAAATAAATAAATACATAAATTTTCTTTCTTTCTTTCTTTTTTTTTTATTTTTTGGCTGGGGCTGGGTTTGAACCCACCACCTCTGGCATATGGGGCCAGCGCCCTACTCCTTTGAGCCACAGACACCACCCCCAATTTTTTATTTTATTTTATTTTTATTTATTTATTTATTTTTCTTTTTCTGAGACAGAGCCTCAAGCTGTCGCCCTGGGTAGAGTGCTGTGGCATCACAGCTCACAGCAACCTCCAATTCCTGGGCTCAAGCGAGTCTCCTGCCTCCGCCTCCCAAGTAGCTGGGACTACAGGTGCCCGCCACAACACCCGGCCATTTTTTTGGTTGCAGCCGTCATTGTTGTTTGGCGGGCCCGGGGGCTGGATTCGAACCCGCCAGCTTAGGTGTACGTGGCTGGCGCCTTAGCCCGTTGAGCCACAGGCGCCGAGCCTATTTATTTTTCTTGAGACAGAGCCTCAAGCTGACACCCTGGATAGAGTGCTGTGGCATCACAGCTCACAGCAACTTCCAATTCCTGGGCTCAAGCTGGGACGACAGGCGCCCGCCACAACACCCGGCCATTTTTTGGTTGTAGCTGACATTATTGTTTGGCAGGCCAGACCTGGATTCGAACCCGCCAGCTCAGGTGTTCGTAGCTGGCGCCTTAGCCTGTTGAGCCACAAGCGCCAAGACATTTTATTTTATTTTTTTCAGACAGAGCCTCAAGCTGTTGCCCTCAGTAGAGTGCCGTGGCATCACAGCTCACAGCAACCTCCAACTCCTGGGCTCAAGTGATTCCCCTGCCTCCACCTCCCAAGTAGCTGGGACTACAGGTGCCTGCCACAAGGCCCCAGCTATTTTTTGGTTGCAGCCATTATTATTTGGCAGGCCTGGGCTGGATTTGAACCTGCCAGCTCAGGTGTACGTAGCTGGTGCCTTAGCCACTTGAGCCATAGGCGCTGAGCCAACATAAAAATTTTTTAAAAATAGAAAAACTAGCTGAGCATTATGATGGACACCTATAGTCCCAGCCACATGGGAGGATGAGGCAAGAGGATTGTTCAAACCTAGGAGTCTGAGGTTGCTGTGAGCTATGATGCCACGGCATTTTACCCAGGGTGACAGGGTGAGACTCTATCTCAAAACAAACAACAAAAACCTTGTCACATATATTATCAAGAACCTATACTGTGACCCTATGAAGAAGGTGCAGTACCAGTTCAAGGACGGGAAGCTGCATTTTCTTGAGAGGTGAGCACTGATCCAAGATCACACTCAGACAATGAACACCACTTAAGTAATCTTTTTTTCTTCTTCAAAAAAAGAAATAGTGTCTTATTTTGTCCCCACCCCCACCTTCCCACCCCCTGGTAGAGTGCTGTGGTGATGTAGATTACAGCAACCTCAGACTCTTGGGCTCAGGTGATCCTCTTGCCTCAGCCTCACGAGTAGCTGGAACTACATGTGCCCACCACGACGCCTGGCTATTTTTAGAGACGGGGTCTCACTCTTGCTCATGCAGTCTTGAACTCATGAGCTCAAGCAATCCACCCACCTTGACCTCCCAGAGTGCTAGAATTACAGGCGTGAGCCACTGCGCCCGACCTGACCTGTGTAATCTTCCATTGCACCTCACAGCTTCACCACTCCTGCTATTGCACTGAGTCCCAGAACTGAGCAGCTATGAAATGGACTCACCCACTACTAGAGTCCTCAGAGCTGTGGGCTTTGAAGTCCTGTAGCCCTGAGTTCACATCCTGGCTGTGCTATCTATTACCAGCTGTGAGAACCTAGGCAAGTTACCGAATGCTGGGTCTCAGCTTCCCCTCTGCAAAGGCCCTTTGTGTGCTATAAGGACTGAGGTGAGAATGTCTTGTAAAGCTTTAAGAACAGGGCTGGCACAAGGGACAGGCTCCAGAACAGTGGCTCCTGTTCCTACCACAGGCCACAGACTGTGTGGGCCAAGGGCTGCTAGGGGAGAGATAAGCTCCCCTGAGCTCTGACTGCTCCAGATGCTCCTCCCAGGCTGTGTGCCCTCAGGGTGACAGTGACTGGAACACCTCTCCCCTGAAGTGCAGCCCATCTGGGACAAGAGTGAGGGAGTCCAGAGAACAATGCCACCAACAGGCCAGCCTTATGACCATCCCCCCTTGGGCCCCACCCTCTCCTGGGGACAGGGAGGAAGTGGACAGCAAACAGCCTCAGGATCTGGCTGCTTGCGTCATCCCAGACAGAGTGTTGGTTTCCCACCAAGTCTTACTGGGCTATGAGTGGACAGTTTCAGTCACAGTTCCTCTTGGCCCTGTGCCACCTGCCACTTCTGCAGAACTCAAGAGCATACCTAGAAGAGCCCCTTGACTGCGTGGGGTAAGGGCTGGGCTGGGTTCTTTAGATATCCTCAAAACAAAGCACACCAACCAGAGCAGAAAGCCAACACCTCCACCTCACAGCGAATCTGGCTTCCCCTACACCTCATCTCAGAACTTAGAGCTTCCTGGATAAACCACAGTTCCTTTGAACCTACTGACAAGAAGAGCAGGGAGAAAAAGGCATCGGTTCCCACAGTCACTAAAGTCTGGCCAATGCTGTGCTCAATCACTAAGGTCTGCCCCTGGAATCTGCTCAGACAGGGAGAAGGCCTGGATCCCAGTCACAACCCAGACTGGCGACCCAGGGAAGGAACCTCCTCTTTCTGGATCTGATTACCTTTTTAGCACAAGCAAGGAGCCAGGGTCTCCATGGGCCAGAGGGCAGAGGAAAATGGAAGTTCATAGGCCTGGGGACTAGAGCACAGGTCCACAACTAGCATGCTGTCCTCTTGGCACCAGAAAGGGAGAAGATCTGCAGAGGAAAGAGGCAGGCTAAGCTTCCTTTCAGGGATATAAGGAGAAAACATCTATTGATAGAGGACAGAGCCATATACCAAGGATGCTGACAGTCCAAACATCTTAAGATTTGAGATTCCTGAAAATACCTGTGCCTTCAATGAAACCCTTTGAAGCAAATGGAGATGGGGACCCCAAAGACTTCATGGAGTGATGGCAACTTTGAAGGAAAGAGGGAAGCAGTACTTTCAGAAGGAAGGAAGGAAGGAGATCTCAGACAGAGAGTCAGTCCAGGCCAGGGCTTAACTCTGGAGGTCGGAGAGCTTTGTCATATCAGCCGCTGCCAACCACCTGGAGACTTGAAGAGATGGTGATGGTCACACAACTCTGACCTACTTGGATGAATGTGACCAGGAGCCTAACTTGTTCCAGCCACCTGGTCAGTCCTGGCAGCAGCCTCACTGAAAAGCCTTCTTGATGGCACTGCTCTCAGGCCCGCCCTTCTCTGCACTCCCACCCGGCTCCTTGCCACACAAGCTGTGTACTACTCTTCTCCTCAGCCTGGCTCAAATGCAAATGATCCTTAAATCACCAGCAGATTCCTCTATGATTGCCTTAACAACCCACTGACAAGCCTACAAGGACATTAATCTTACATCGGACCCCCCAAAATCCTGACCCAGCTTTGTTATTCATCTTCTCCATCATATCTGAAATAGTCCTGGTCAAAGTAAAATTGCTGGTTAGCTCAGACATGTTGTAAGCATTTACCAAATGCCTACTCTTGCCAGTACTAGGTGAGGTAGTGAATGCACTGTCAAAAGACAGATTGGGCCACTCACCAGGGGATAGTCCCTGCCCACCTGCGGGTGATATAAAACCTCTCCTTTCAGACTGTCCCATGAAGCCCTCGGCACAGGCCCCCCACCCAGTACACAGTGGATAAAAACTCAATAAATGGGGGGGACAGGGGGAGAGAGAGGAAGGAGAGGAGAAATCACACCCAAGTCTTCCCAGGATGATCATATAAACAACGATGGCTCCTCTTTAAGGGTAACAATTCCCTGTAGGCCTCTTAGGCCTAAGATAGTGCCCACTTTGCACAGCTGGACTTTTGTTTCTCTCCACCATCAATCAGCTCTCACTTCTCATCTTTCTCTTCTCTTCCCCTGATAGACAAGAAAACTGCATTTCGGCATTGTAGCTAAAGCTACGAGGGGGATACATGTGCATGAGAGAACCACGAGGAAGTGAAGCCCCTTATCAGACTGCCCAAATGTATACAAGGCAGAGGGTGCCTGGCCAAGTGTCAAGGGGCAAGTGACAGGTGGACACTCCCAGAGAGAGCAGCACATGGAGTCGACCATCAGGACTGGTCTGCCCACCAGAGAGGAGTGAGATGGGGGTGGGGCGAGGGGTCTGCATTCTCTCTGAGCCACCCAGGCCCACAGCAGGTTTCCTTATACAAGGAAATCTGCAGCTAGCACACTGGGAACGAGGCCCAGGGAGGGATGAGGGCACCAGGAAGTCACTCACAAGCAAGTTGTCACAGATACCGTTGGCCACCTTCCCCAGAGTGTTGGCATCAAGAGGAGCCACCAGCATGAGGTCTGCCCACCTCCGCAGGTCAATGTGAAGGACAGGGTCAGAGCGGTGCTTCCACATCTGGGAGAGGGGAGGAAACAATGTCACTGAGCCGGTCATTCTCCCAGCACGGACAAAGTAGGCCAGGTCCCGTAAGTCAGGAACCTGAGGGGGACCACTGACCTACCCTGCCCAAGCCAACCACCACTCCACTGGCCATGGACCCGGCAGCCCAAGAGAAACCAGGCCTGAGGAAACAAACGCCCCTTGTCTTTCTGAGCTATTCCCTTTATGGTTTGGTTTTCAAGGGAACTGACATCTGGCAGGGAACTCCTGGCCTGTCTGCTTGAGGCGGATGCTTGGGTTGTCCAAGCCAGTGGAAGGGCTCCAGGGCAGTACGAAAAGGAGGGGGTAGGGTGGGGAAGACAGGCCAGCCAGAAATGTTCTAGGCTGAGAGCATTTAGAAATGCCTGGCAGGGAACCCCTGTGAGGTCGACACTTGGGTCTGGTGAATTGGCCAGTGCCCACCCCACCACAGGGGAGCAGAAGCAGAGCCCGGCGGCCGTGGGAAGAGAGGCACTCCCTGATGCTGGGAGCCACGTGGACAAGGGTGGTGGGAACAGAGCTTCTCTGTGGTTTCATCAGCCCAGATAAGTACAAGGACATTCAACCTCAGGCACCAGGCCAAAGCCCAGCTCCGCTTGGGGTGGGAGGGGACTGTGGGCCTCCTGCTGGCCAGAAACTAGACAGATGTTTTCCTCATCATCTCTGCCCAGAGGGCTCTGACCACTGCCTTAAGCCCAGCCTGTCTGCTCCAGCAGCCAGACCATAGTTTAGGGGGAGGAATGCACTGTCCTATTGGTGGAAATGCAATGGAACTCAGCCAGGGGGTGGAGAGGGGCCCAACACTGACCTCCCATTCATCAGCATCACTGTAGAGGGTGACGGGAACGTCCTGGGGACTGTAGAAATGTTTGGCTCTCTCAGTTGTGACCACTGCTACTTCCAGCTGTCACCAAGAAAAAGTAGAGGGAGGGAGAGAAGGGAAAGGAGAAACTATTGCCAAAGCCATAGGTCTAGAGGCCACAGAGAGCCAGGGCAGGCAAGGGCTTTCTGCCTACCTTGGCTGTAGAGAGAACTTCTCCAGCAGTGAGCCCCATGTTTGCATAGCTACTTCCGCTGTCACCCAAAGGTCAGGCCCTACCAGGTGTGGCCCTTTCACTTCCCTATCTGAGGGGTTGCTGACGAGTAAGTCACCAATTGCCTGGTGTATATAAAGCAGCAGGCTCCCGCCACTCAGGCAGAGTGAGGCCTCATGGCAGAGGCAAGCAGGTGACAGAGAACTCAAGGCAACAGGGCTGGGGAGGCCATGGTGGCAGGAAGGGCTGGCTGCTTGGGAGGCTGTAGGTCTTAAGCTCTGGGCCACACTGCAGCCCTGCCCTCTGGAGGCCAAGGCACAGAGAGCTGGGGCCCCACATGTCCTGTGTGTAACCACGACCCGGCAAGAAAGCACACTCCCTTCATGTACTTCTAGGAAAGGGGCCTCATGGGCTCAGGCTGCAGACAGGCTCCAGGAAAACAAAGCCCGTGTGCCCCACATTCACAGGGTGAGAATGAGGTCTGCCTTCACACCACCCATTTACTAACAAATTACTAATGCAAATAAGGGGTAAGTTCAACCTTCTTAAGGAACAGATGGTTGTGGGAAACAGCACTCAGGAAAGTGAGCGGCACTGGATGGACTGGCCATCATTTGTAAAACAAGATTTTAAACTAAAAAACTGGCACACTAAAGAGGCCCAGAGGAAGTGGCTGGAAGGGAAGTATAGGAAACCACATCTTCAGGGGAAACCACGGAGTCAGGAGAGGACATTCATCCAAGAGAAAAAAGTGTCAAGGGTGACAACAGAATCATAGCCTAGCCAGAGCAGTGGTCATGGGCAGTGATGTTCAGGCCAGATCCAGCCTGCAGACATGCTGTTTGGCCTACACAAGGTTATAAATGTTTCTGAGCCAACATATACCAATGGAAGATTTTAGATAGAAAATCCAATTTCCTGGCTTCTTTTGAAAGCCTGAGAACTCTGGCACTGCTGAATGCACCTGCTTACCTGGTCGACTTGGGGCATGGAAGAAGGGTTGCCTCCTACTCAACAGGGTATGCCCCTACTGTCTCATTGAGCCCCCCCTTTCACTTGTTCCTGCCTATTGTAGAAGGCAGGGTGGGGGACACTATTGGCACAGCACCTAGAAGCAAAGCTGCGACCAACAGGAGTCTCAGAGTCGCTGTGGCTCTCACCTGTAATCCTAGCACTCTGGGAAGTTGAGGCAGGTGGATTGCTTAAGCTCAGGAGTTCAAGACCAGCCTGAGCAAGACTGGGAACCCTGTCTCTACTAAAAATAGAAAAACCAGTTGGGCGTTGGGGTGGGTACCTGTAGTCCCAGGTACTTCGGAGGCTGGGCCAGGATGATCACTTGAACCCAGGAGTTTGAGGTTGCTGTGAGCTAGGCTGAGGCCAAAACATGTTAGCCAAGGGTAACAGAATGAGATTCCATCTCAATAAAAAAAAAAAAAAAGTCACAGCGAGGAAGACTCAGGAAGAACTTCAGAAGGTCTGGGGTTCCCATCTCTATTAACTTGTCCATTCTCCATCTCACTTCCCCTTAGAATCTACCATCCCCAGAACTTGCAGAAAACCTCAGGGACATTTTTAGAGACCAAACTCCCACTGAGTGCTGGAATCTCAGCTCTGGAGATGCCATAGTGAGGTCTAATAGTCACAAGGAGGACAGAGAGTGTGGTAAAGTAAGAGGCTTATGAAGAAGAACCATATGAAGCATAATGTATAACTTTCAAATCAGCAGAAGAAAATTCAATCTACACAATAAAGAGCAGGAAAGGAGAAAAAAACAGAGAAAATACATAATAAGCAGAAAGCATCAAATAAAATGGCAAAGGTGGCTCAGCGCCTCTGGCTCAATGGGCTAAGGTGCCAGCCACGTACACCTGAGCTGGCCGTTCGAATCCAGCCCCAGCCCACCAAACAACAATGACGGTTGCAACCAAAAAAAAAAAAAAAAAATGGCCGGGCATTGTGGCGGGCGCCTATAGTCCCAGTTACTTGGGAGGCTGAGGCAAGAGAATTTCTTAAGCCCAAGAGTTGGAGATTTCTGTGAGCTGTGACACCACAGCACTCTACCAAGGGTGACATAGTGAGACTCTGTCTCAAAAAAAATCTCAGAAGTGAAGAACACAAAGGTGAGAGCCACTCACTCTGCCTGTAGGGGTCCCAGGAGATGTCCCATTGTTTCAGGCTCACCAAGAAACCTGAGCATCACATCCCTGAGTGTCTGAGAATGGTTGAGGCCACATCAGCTCTTCTGGTGGCCACATCCTCCTGCTGACGCATATGGAGTTTGCAATCAGCAAAAACTTTAGAGTTCTCATCTGTGCTGCTGCTAAGCCACAAGACCCAGACTTCCACCTGAGCAGGTACTTTTCTAGTCCCTCACCAGTGTTAGCCCACTGTTTGTTCGGTCTATGGAGTGCACCTGAGAGCTCCATCCTGTTGCTCTTCCTGGCCTGCTCTCAGCCAGCACCACCAGCAACAGACCCTGTATGCCAGAGATACTGATCCAGTCATACCCAGAACAAGGTCAAGGGCAGAGATCTTCCACAAGGTCCATAGCTGGGGAGTTTGGGGGGAAGCTGGAAGTGAGAAAGAACCAAGAGCAAATGCTTCCTAAGTAGGATCTTTCACTGGTTATAAATATGCTGACAACCTCCCCAAGTCATCAGGGAAGGTCCTAAGATTCCGTCAAAGGTCTCGTCTCACCTAAATACAAAAATACTATGTCTAATATCTAAAACATAAAAATAAAATCGATATGCCTTGTTCAGCAAGCTCTAGCTTTTCTCAACTCTCAGGAGCCTCAACCGTAGTAACTTGGAGCCCACTTCCCTCTTGTTTTAGATAAATGGTTATTAGCCATCCCCAGCCCCTGACTCCTCTGGTGTTTCCCAGAGGGAAACCCATGACCTCAGCACTCTATACAGACTTTGCCGAAGATCAATCACCAAACTGAGGTTCAGGTCCTTTCCTACCACATGCTTAAAAAAGAAGATGAAACAAAGTGGGACTCGAGGTATCCCTCCCATTTCTTCCTAGTCCCTGCCAATGTCAAACCACTGTCCCCCCACTGTTCTTCCAAATACAGAGGGTACAAAAAATATATATATACATTTTAAGAAAAGGGAAAACTCTATTAAATTTGTAATACTCAAGTCACATCTGACCTCTGCAATTACAAGAGGTATTCAACATGGCTTGTATTCATCTTTTGTTATCAGTATATATTATTACAATTTTAACAGTTTCTTCGTTTCTTAAAATGTGTATATATTTTTTGACACCTCTATAAATGTGATATCCCTCCTAGCCATCCTGACTTTTTTTTTCCTTGCAGTTTTTTGGCCGGGGCTGGGCTCAAAAAAACTGGGGCTGGCACCCTACTCCTTGAGCCACAGGTGCCGCCTGCCATCCTGAGTTTTACCATCAGCTGCAGCTCACTCTGGTGGCCTTTGGACCCTACTCTTTCTTCATCTTTGGTTACGTGTCCTCCTTTCCACTTAACTGCTTTCCAATGCTTTCAAGACAGGACTTCCCAAGTGGTCTCCACTCATATGCTAAGTTCATCTCCTCATGGTGAGAGAGGATACCCGAGAAGGGCGAGGTCTGGGAGAACAGGTCTTGTCAAGGAGAGCACAAGGATACACTTCCAGGGTCCTCTCCATGGTGACTCAGCCCTTAGGAATTTGTAAACTTACCTTCCTGGAACTTGGAAATTTCCCAGTTCTGTGAAATTCTGTAGTTCTGTGGGGGTTGGACTAGATTCAAACTGGCCAATGAGAAGGGTACCTGTGGGGTAGAACTTCTTGACTGTCAATAAAAAGGGAAAGATCAAGCTTGGGGAGCACTGCCATTTGATATTCGTCTATGCCGTAAGCTCCCAGCTGGTGAATAAAGCCCTTCCGCTTATAAACGTTGTGTTTGGTGCTCTTTCTCTCCTTTGGGCCTTGTCTTCCTGCAACAATGGGACAATCATCTCTCTTGTCTTAAGAGATTCCCAACCATCCCAGACCATATGGTTCATCCCCTTTCTGTTCTGAGATTTTGAAAGCTGCTTCCTGAAGATTTAGTACCCACCCTTTCCCCAACTCTCACCACTCACCAGTTCTCAAAGTGGAGGAACATGCCCTATGCCAGCCTTCAGAAACATTCCCAAGCTGGTAACACCCTGCTCAGGGGCTCCCTCCTCCCCCTCTGCTCAACCCTTTCTTCCCTCCCTATACCTTCCTTAAAGTCTTGGAGCCTTCATAGTGCCTCCCACCTCCACTGGCCCGTGGGGAACCCCAACTAGGGGTCCTGTTAAGCTTCCCATCTTAACATTTGCTTGAGGTTTTCCATCTAAGCTCTTTGCCCAACCTCTCAGTCGATTAGCTCCCTGGCTACTTCCCAATTATACAGCCATGGTGTCAAGGAGCCTCCTGTGGTCAAGATCTTCACCTACAGAGTAAAGTGAAGAATACATGATGGGCAGGTCCTTCCTGATGCTCCTCCCCTAAGCCCACTGAAGAGGCCACCTCTCCTTGGCAGTAACCCTGACCCCAATGCTGTCTGGCAGGCCCAGGCTAGTTTTTCTGGTTTTAGAGGGATGTCACTTGATCTGATTCATCAGCCCTGAGGGCTTTGTCCTTTTATTTTCATTTACCTTACCAATAGGCCCTGGGTCTGAATGCATTTTAAAAAATAAAATATTAGCTGAAATAAATATTAGCTGGGCAGCTTGTTGGCTCATGCCTGTAATCCTAGCACTCTGGGAGGCTGAGGTAGGAGGATCACTTGAGCTCTGTATATGTCTCAGTCTGTGGAGTCTGAGACCAGGCTGAACAAGAGTGAGATCCCATCTCTACTAAAAACAGAAAAATTAGGCATGGTGGTACATGTCTGTAGTCCCAGCTATTCTGGAGGCTGAGGCAGGAGATCATTTGAATCCAGGAATTTGAGGTTGCTGTGAGCTAGGCCAAGGCCATGGCATTCCAGCCTGGGCAATAGGAGAGACTCTTTCTCTTAGAAAAAAAAAAAAAGGCATGTTGTTACCTTCTAAGATACTAAATAACTTAAAACTATTTGCATATTTACCCTGACCTTTTCCCAGCAAATGCGAAAGAACCCTGGCAAGACAGAAACTCCCTGAGGACAGGAACACAGGAACTTTCCTTACTTTTTACTAACATCCTCTCTTAGGTCCTGGTAGAAGAATCCTCTAGCTTGGTCCCCTGCTGAGTCCCCTGGAAACAGTTTTTATATCTCATTTTCTTTTTTTTTAGACAGAGTCTTCTTCTGTTGCCCAGGCTGGAATGCCATGGTGTTGTCACAGATCACTGCAACCTCAAATTCCTGGGTTAAAGCAATCCTCCTGCTTCAGCCTCCCAAGTAGCTGGGACTACAGGTACCTACCATCATGCACAACTAATTTTTTTTATTTTTGTAGAGATGGGGCCTTGCGTATTGCCCTGGTTGGCCTCAAATAATCCTCCCTTCTCAGGTGGCACCGGATAGCTCAGTGGATAGGGTACCAGCCACATACACAGAGGCTGGCAGGTTTGAACCCAGCCTGGATCAGCTAAAACAATGACAACTGCAACAAAATAAATAGCCAGTTTAGCTATAATTTCTCATTTGGCAAAAAAAAAAAAAAAATGCTGGGCATTGTGGTGGGTGCCTATAGTCCCAACTGTTTGGAAGGCTGGAGTAAGAGTTAAGCCCAAGAGTTTGAGGTTGCTGCGAGTTGTTACACCACGGCACTCTACCCAGAGCGCCATAGTGAGACTCTTATCTCAAAAATAAATAATAATCATCATCATCATCAACCTCAAACTCTTGGGCTTAAGCAATTCTCTTGGCTCAGCCTCCAAAGTAGCTGGGACTACAGGTGCCTGCCACAATGCCTGGCTATCTTTTTGTTGTTGTTGTTGTCACTGTTGTTTAGCAGGCCTGGGCTGGGTTTGAACCCACCAGCACTGGTGCATGTGGCCAGCACCCTAACCACTGAGCTACAGGCACTGAGCCTATAGCTAATATTTTTATCTAATATTTTTAACCTGAATCTCTTTATGTGATGTGACTAAGGCTTGGCCACACCCTATTATATATGCTGCCAACATTTTGTCTAACATTTTTTTTTTGAGACAGAGCCTCCAGCTGTCACCTTGGATAGAGTGCTGTGGCATCACAGCTCACAGCAACCTCCAGTTTCTGGGCTCAAGCAAGTCTCCTGCCTCTGCCTCCCAAGTAGCTGGGACTACAGGCGCTCACCACAACGCCCAGCCATTTTTTGGTTGCAGCTGCCATTGTTGTTTGGTGGGCCCGGGCTGGATTCGAACCCGCCAGCTCAGGTGTACGTGGCTGGCACCTTAGCCCGTTGAGCCACAGGTGCCAAGCCCTAACATTTTTTTTTTAATATATGGACTACGAAAAGAAATCATTTTGTCTAACATTTATAGAGATTCCTTCCTGAAACCAGGTGGCAAGTCTGGTTTCTTTCTCTTTACTGAAAAGACATCAAGATTCCTGATCTAGAATCTAGGGCTCCTTGGGCAGTCAGAAATGAGAAGTGGAAACAGAATTTGGGGTGATTGCTCCACTTCTACTTGAGCCCCCTAGTCTGTATGGGCTGCTTCTGGGACAGATTATCAAAGGAACCTGTGGAAAGTATCTCACAGCCACACTGAGTTTCTACCTCCAAACCCATCCGTGGCCTCTACCCACGAGAACCATGAGCCAGTACCACCACTACCCCTAAGTTATGAAATCAAAAATGTTTCCCGACATTGTCCAATGTCCCCTGGGAGGTGAAATCACTCCAGTTGAGAATGACTACTCAACAGCATTGTCCAACAGAACTCTCTGCAATGATGAAAATGTGTCCTGTGTGTTTTGTGCATTAGCCTGTCACTAGCCACACAGGAGTCATGAGATTGTACAGCTTCTCAATGGGTTATGAGACAGTACAGGCTTTAAATTAGCAGTCCCCAAACTTTCTGGTGTCAGAGACCCATTTCATGGAAGACAATTTTTCCATGGAAGGGGGAAAGGTGATGATTTGGGGATGATTCAAGCACATAACATCTCCACCTCAGATCATCAAGCATTAGATTCTCATAAGGAGCCTAAACCCCTCACATGTGCAGTTTACAGTACAGGTTGTACTCAGGGGTTATGACCTGACATGTACTTGGTCTGCCTGAAGAACTGGATTTCTGGTTTTAATTAATTCTAATTAATTTAAATTTAAATTCTGGCCAGGTGTGGTGGCTTACACCTGTAATCCTCATACTTTGGGAGGTTAAGGCAGGAGGACTACATGAGGAGTTCAAGACCAGCTCAGCAAGAATGAGACTCCGCCTCTACAAAATATAGAAAAATTAGCTAGATGTGGTGGTATGTCCCAGCTACTTGGGAGACAGAGGCAAGCGGAGTGCTTAAGCCAGGAGTCTGAGCTGCAGTAAGCTGTGAAGGCACAACCACATTCTAGCCTGGGCAACAGAGTGAGACTCTGCCTCATCAAAAAAAAAATTTTTTAATTTGAATGTGGCAAATGGCCACCATATTGGACAGCATAGCTCTGGGATATACAAGTAAAGAAGAACTGCAGCTGGAACCCACAGCTGAGTGGCTGAAAAAGAGTAGGTCTTTCTAGCGGGGCGTGTGATGATGCCTCCACAGAAAATTGAAGAGAATTCTAAAGAGGAAGTAGCAGCCTTGGGCTTAATCTGTGACAAGACAAGGAATCCAGAGCTTTGGAGGCAAGCACAGCAGAGGACTATGACGCTGGGCCAACCAGTGCTGACACTGGCATGCTCCAGATCTCTGCCCAGAGCCTGGTGTCCAGCCAAGAAGCTAACACTAACCTGAGCATGGGAGAGGAAGGCCCATTCTGGGAACAAGGATTCTTGGTGCCCAGTGTAGTTATGACATGAGGTGGGGAGCTCTGGAGGAGGTAGCCTTGTTAATAAATCTCCGAGGGAGTTCCAGTTGGCTGAGTGGGTGTCCTGATGGTTCAGCAAACATTTACCAAGCCTACTGAACTGTATGAGGGAGCAGATGTGACCTCAGCAAGAGTTCAGTCTAACAGGCTGGGGGGGGGCGTGTGTTAGATAATTGCACAACTTTGTGTATCCCGATTACCCACTGAAAAGTTCAAACTTATGGCCCGCCCCCTACTACTCTATGCACCAGAGCAGTAACACCTTATTGGCTGTTCTACCATCCCGACACCTCCTCTAACCGAGACTATATCAGATTCCCTTGTCTTCTGCTCGCTTGCGAATGCGCTCTCTCTCTCTCCTTTCCCATCCCCCGTGTGTGTCTCTTCTCCTCTCCTGTTCTCTCTCTCTCTCCCCCCCTTCTCTCTCTCCTCTCTTCCTCCGTTTCTCTCTCTCTCTCCCCTC
>CAUYON010200239.1:0-12713 GCA_963573935.1 Arctocebus calabarensis | reverse complement strand
CAAAGTATCCCAAGAATGGAAGAAAAAGTATCCAATGTATTCAGCCCTACTATGAAACTAATTTATCCCAATCACAGCACAACAACTGCAGATAGGGGCAAGGGAGGGGAGGGGAGAGGATGGGCAGAGGGAGACTATTTGGTAGTTCCACACTCAGAACTTGCATCTCAGAAGGGGGCAGGTGAAACTTACTAAATATAGAATATAAATGTCTGTAGACAATAATGAAGAAAATGTCATGAAAGCTATGTCAACCAGGTCAATGAAAATATTTCAAATTGTATCTAAAAACAGCACATTGTACCCCATGATTGCATTTATGTACACATCCATGGTTTAATTAAAAAAAAAAAATCTGCCATCTGCAAGCTGGATAACCAGGAAATCAGATGATATAATTCTTTCTGATTCTGAAGATCTGAGTCTGAAAACTTAAGAACCAGAAGCACCCATTTCCAAGTGCAGGAGAAGATGGAGGTCTCAGATAAGGAAAAAATTCTCTCCACCATCTTTGTGTTCTATTTGGTCCTTTAATGCATTGGGACACTAATGCCTGCCTACATTTGTGAGGGGAACCTAGTGTCAGTCTACCAATTCAAATGCTAATCACTTCCAGAAATACCCTTATAGACACACCCAGAAATAATGTTTTACCAGCCATGTGGTCATCCCTTATTCTAGCCAAATTGAAGGAATAAAGTTAATCACTATAGTAACACTTATCAAAATCTGTAAAAGTAAAATAAGTATCATCTACTTTTTATAGCTCTTTGCTTTTAGGTCCAACTGATCCTTCATGAACATTTCTTTGCTTCTATTTTTACATCATATAACAGATACTTTTCTGGTCACCATCATTAAGAAAGACATTATGTGTGACATACACAATACCTTTTAGAAGTTTTCAGAGAGATTGCTAAAGACAGGAATAATTTTGGAAAAAACTCCATGAGTGCCTTTAGTTCTATTTGAAGGGACGTGGTTTTCCTCTTCCTTCAAGTATCACAACTTGATTCTTTATTTGTTGTTGTTATTCCCTTTTTAGTTCCCCAAATGACAAGTACAGTTCTTAGAATAAAAAAAAAGCTTAATTAATATGAAATTATGGAATGTGTGTCTGAGGAAAAGGTCTTCCAGTTTGTGCAGTCTTAGTGATAGCTGGCATTGATACTTCCCCTGGGGGCCATCTTTGTCCCCTGCCCCCTCGAATCATTGACTGAAGAGAGTTCCCACAAGGAGGTTTTAATTAAATCATGTCTTTTTTGTTAACTGATATAAATAAATTATTCTGGAGTAGGTAGTCACATAATTTTAAAATGTAATATACATCCCCAGAGGCTATTACTGGCCACCAGAGGTTTTGTTCTCAAAGATCCAGACTTGATGATTCAAAAGAATATTTTTTTTATCTTGTTGATTCAGCAAAACTTTAAAATTAATACTATAATTATTTCTTTAATTTTCTTTTCTTTTCTTTTCTTTTTTTACTATTTTATTGAAGACAGAACTTCTGCTGCAATCATCATATGAACGAGATGAGCTTAGGTCAGCAGAGCAACTTGGAGGAAACCCTGGAGGGGGTTTAGGAGTTGAGTTATTGGCTTGTGTTCTGAGGTTTTATTGTGGACTCTCATGAAAAATGAAATTCAAGACCTATCATTGACCTGAGAGCAGCTAAACATTTTTGAAAGAGCATCCTTCCTCTAACTATGGACCATGTTTATTCCCAAACTGTTCAAGTCAATTCTCAGTTTAACTCACAACAGACCATTTAGATAATAATCAAGGAAGCCTACTTTCCCTGTGGTTGCTGCCTCATTTAAATGATCTTTGTTTTATTTTTATTTTTGTTATTCTGGTTGGCTAAAGCTAGTGATACTTTTTTATTACTCATCTAATAAACATTTATAAAATGGTTATTATATTCCATGAATTGTGCAAAGCATTACACACACACACACACATCTTATTCTAAACCAATATAACAATTATATATAATTATATACACTCATGCCTACACACACACACACAAACCTTATTCTAAATCAATGTAACAATTATATGTAATTATACTCCATGGCAAATGCTTTAAAGCAAATATATGGGATACTATAAGAACACACGAAATACAAAACATAGCTCCTATGGCAGAAATGCTACATGCCAAGAAAAGTTTCCCCCAAGAGTGTAACTTTTCACATGAAACTGCAGGCTAGGGACATAAGAGGAGCAATCCAGTAATGGGGAAGTTCAGAAGAGAGCGGCAAATTCAAGAATTCTGAATTCTGAAAAGCTGCAGGTCTCATGGCAGTTTCAAGGAACTAAAAAGGAGCATCATGGCTGGAGCCCAGTGATTGTAACAAGAGAGGACAATGGAGAAGTAGCCAGGAGCCAGATCACACAGGCCCTCAGCCAACTTAGAGCTATATCTGCCTATCTTCACATCAACAAGAAGCCTCTGAAGAGTTCTAATCAGGAAAATGACAGTCAAATTTGCACTTAAAAGATCACTCTGCTTTTGCATCAAGAGCAGTTTGAAGTGGGCAAAGTGAGTCTGGAGGAAATACTGGTTCATTCATTCTGCTAGAAAAAGGCGAGGCTTGTTCAATAAGGTTTGCAGAAAGGAAATGTAGCAAAGGGACCACTTACACAGATAGAAAAAATCCGAAGCCAGAAAGAAAAATAGAGCCATAGACACCCCCCAGCCAGAAAGGACAGAGAGAGACAGTTTACCAGAGCATGGGAAGGCTGTCAGCGCGCAGAGCAGGACGTAATGTGACTCTTCTGCTCACTCCTCTTTTTTCACTCTGGCCAGTACCTTCCCAGACAGAACCACCTATGGGGTGTAAGTCAAGGGCAAGACAGAGCAGGGCAGAAAAGGTTAAAGAATGGTTCTAGGGAGAGAGGTACACAAGAGAGAAGGGGAAGCTGAGATGGAAACAGGCTTCCCTGGTCATCCACATTTAAGGATGATCACAAGTGAATGATTGGGAGAAATATTTGGGAAGAAACTCCATCAAACTTGATGGTAAATTGCTTGTGAGGATAAGCAAGAAGGAGAAGGCAAGGATTTCTTCTTCGATTCTGCCTGGTGTAATGATGATGCAATGATATAGATGCTGAAACTCTTCGAGTTGATAAAGGGAAAAAGGGTAGAGGGTGGGAAAGTATGGTGCTGTTGAGAGATGATTTAAGCTGAATTTGAAGTGTATATGAAACCATCTTATAGAAAGGTTACTGAATAACCTTTTGGCAATCTCAAATCCATATGGACCATCACCTTACAGTGAGCTCCTTACGTGTAGCCCCTATAACCAGCCCTATAAATCTAGGGCATTAAGAGGTCCTGGAGGAGAAAGCACAGATGCACAATGCTTTTCCTGTCCTGACCCTCACTGTAGAGTTTCCACTGAACATCCATCTAGGACACTGGTTCTCAACCTTCCTGATGCTGCAACCCTTTAATACAGTTCCTGTGGGTTATGACCTATAGGTTGAGAACCACTGACCTAGGACAAGACAGTTTTATCCTCTACCTAGGCCAAAGGGCTGAGCAGCTAGATCCTATGGAAATAGCACTCAGCCCCACAAAGTGATTCAAAGTTGATTTTGTAAAGTATTGTGCCTGAGGGTAGAGTTCCAAGTACTTCCGGCTGACTACTGGGCATCAATACTAATTTTCTGCCGTTGCCTAGGATGTTCTGGGCTTGTATTTCCACAAGATAACATTGGCCTCCAAACCGATCCCTCAGCCAGTGCCTCTTTTGTAACCACAACTCCTTGCAGTGCCTTGGGCTTGCAGTAAGGATGGGAGGTGAGCATAATGTTGCCAGTTCCCAGGGTGAGGATGGGAGCAAAGGTGCTGGATGTGTTCGTCCTTTCTTGGTCTTCAACAAAGCTCCTGATATAATCCTACTCAGTATTGACACTGGACTCTCCTTTTCAGAAGACTTTACCTCTCTGTTGTTTGAAATTACAGTTACGCGATACCAGAAGATGCTTTGGTCAACACTGAATCACATACACAACTGACAGTGGTCCCATAAGATTATAATACCATATTTTAAGTGTACCTTTACTATGCTGAGATATGTTTAAATACACAAATACTTACCATTGTGTTGCGACTGCCTACAATGTTCAGCATGGTAACACGTTGTATAGATTTGTAGCCTAGGAGCCATAGGCTATATACATAGCCCAGGGATACACCATCTAAGTTTGTGTAATTATACTTTATGATGTTCACATAGACTACAAAAAAATGCCTAATTACACATTTTTCAAAATATGTCCTGATCACTAAGAGTGCATGATGGTATTTTATGATTGTTGGTCTTATAACCACAATCCTCTCTGTTTCTCCAGAATTTCTGATAGCATCCTTCCAACTCTTCCTGCCCTAGAATCTAAAGTCCTTATTTCTCTGTGGCATAAATGTCAGCACTACAAAGCCAGATACATTAGCTTCTTGCTCATAATTCAGGGAACAAATTAACACATCATAACCCCAGAGAAAAGCGGAACAATCAAACTAGACAATAGCCATAAATAGTCCCATTTGAATTGGGATTTTGAAAAAAAAAATAGATGAATTGGTAAAAAATAGTAGGTTGCTCACTTGCTCCAAACCATAAGGATTCTAGACTTTAGGGAACTCCGAGGATGTAGGGCTTTAGGGTTATTTTATTGAGAGAAAAAAGGGAATTATTTAAAAATTATCTGGTTGAAAAGTAATGCATTTATGATTTTGACCCCACATTTAACACAGAGCCAGTCATAGAATAGATAATCAATAAACTCTTGTCAAAAGATTTATCTCACAACTGTAATTATTTCCCATTCCATGTCATAAGAGTCAGAATAGAGGTAATGTTAGAGTCCATAGGAAGCCCTGAGAAGGAGCCTCAAAGCCAAACTAGGGAAAGAGGAATATAGATTGAGGACCATGTCCCAGAGTGAACATTTAATGAGTGAGCAAATGACAGGACATCAAGGGGAGAGAATTACGAGAAAAGTGAAGTTGGGAAAGATAACTGCATTGGTATAGTTATTTGAAAATAATACTCATCTACCCCAGAGACATACATGCACGTGATGAACTGAATGTCTGCGCCTCTCCAAATTCACATGCTGAAATCCTTACCGAAGTGATGGTATTAGAAGGCCTTTAGAAGGAGACTGGGTCATTAAGGTGAAAGCTTTATAAACACAATTGCTATCCTGTCTCATAAAGGAGAGCACAGAGAATTCTCTCGTTCCTTCTACTACGTGAGGACCCAGTGAGAAGAAAGCCCTCTATGAACCAGGAATCAAGTTCTCACCAGACACTCAATTTGACATACTTTGATTTTGGACTTCCCAGCCTCCAGAAGTATAAGAAATAACTGTTGTAATTTCTGATCTTCCCTCCAACTTTAGGAATAAAAACAGTGATTGTAAATGGGAAGTAAGATCAGATAAAAGTATGAGGAAAATTTACCCTCTTGACTATCATTGTTCAACATCTCCCTCTCTTGTCAACTGGAAGGGAAACAAACAAGGAACCCATATTTTCTGACTGACCAATGAAAACTACACTTGCACTGGTGATAGTGTATAACTGATGTTGAGGAAAGCAACTTCAGGCCTTCCCCTTGGCTGGCACAGCAGACAGTGGCCTAGAAATGATGAATAAGCATTGCTCGCAATCAGATTACTATCACGGTTTGCCAAAGAGCATTTCTCTCCTGCAATAAAATACGACTTTGTTTTCAATGTCAGGCGTGATTAAGTTAAACGTGTGAAGATCCCTAACCATATTGATTTTCTCATATTATGCTCATGTTTCTCATGCTTTCAGCACCTGATCATGCCTAAATGGAGGGAGACATGGAAAAACAGCTACTGTTCAGGAGCCAAAAGGAATACAGGTAGAGAGATGTGGAGGAAGGCTTCATAATAAAGGTAGGATGCTAAAGATTACTAAAAAGGATGACAAATTTGCCTTTATCTCAGATTTATATATTTTATATAAATAAACAAATGGAGATTAACATAAAATCATTCCACTGAAACAGACTTGAGAAAAGGTTTAAGTTGACTACCTTCATTTTAAGGGTGAGAAATTAAGGTTGAATCTAGTAACATAATTGTCTGAAAAATCAGAGTAAGCAATAAACACAAAACTACAATCCAAGATCTTGATCTGAAACTAGGCCTCTTTCACACGATCATGAACAATCTTTAACACCTCTAGGCCTCAGTTTCCTCATGTGTAAAATGGCAATAATGATTTAGATCTCAGAGAGTTGTTGGAACTTCTCATGATCATAATACATGTAAAATTGCTCAGTTCAATACTTTTTATATAGTATCCAATAATATTAGCTGTTATTAACATGTTATACTTTAAACACATGCTCTTCTTCCATACTTTTATTATGACATCTCTTCATGTGATAAATGATATGAATCCAATGTACTAAAAAAGGACCCCTTCATCGAGTATGTGCTTTCAATTAATGTGCCTAAGATCACTCCCTTAAAGGATTCTTGTCTGGGTTAAGTATTACCCTCTTACCAAAACACATTTTTACCCTGGGAGAATGTTTGTATTAATGTACTAACATGTGTGTGTGAGAGAGTTTAACAGATTTTTTGCTCCTAATACTATATAAAGAAAGACAGGAAGGACTTTCTGGAAAACTAGAAGTGAGTTGAACCTATAAGGAAGAATTCAACTTCTACACACATTGAAAAAGTACAAAATCTCCAGGGGAGGAAAGAATGAGATTCAGAGGAATTTGGAAGTCTTATAATGTGAGTACAGGTTCAAGACCTGAGACAGATTCACAACCCCCTCCCCGCCCAAAAACCAAACACAAACAAACACAAAGGTGATGTGATTTTCAGAGAGGATTTTAACTCTTATCAGGAAAACACCCATAATGCTTAATCCCCAGGTTATGTTCACCATTTCACAGAGAAAGGAGTTTCAGCGGCCCTCTGCCGGGAATGTGGAATTCCGCATTGGCTGGAAGGTTGCATAGTGACTACTAAGATTAAATCAGGCCTTTAATATTTTTATCCGAGCTCCAGAAACAGCCCTGAATGGTCTCCTTGACATTCTCCTCCCTTTCATTCCCTTAAGAGATACTATACCACAGAATAAATGTAACTTTGACCTCTATTTCTTGAAATCCCCCTGGGTCTTATTGCCATTGATAAAGAATGGTTTTATAGACTGATGGTCCCACAAGAAAGTCAGCAAAAAATGGGGCTCAATGTAAAACAGTTTGTAAAATGCTACATTCTAGCTTGGGTGCTCGTTCGTATACATTACAGAGGACAATATCAGATTGGCTATTTCCAGTCTTATCTTAATTAGTGCAATGCTTTCCTTTTATTTTGACATTACCAGCAAAGTGCCCTTGTCTCTCACCTTCTGTTGTTGGGGCTTACAAGTTTCTGGACTGCCATTTAAGACCTGCCATTCCATGTGAAATGGATCACAGGGGTGGGTACAGAGGAGAGGGGGATGGGCTGATCACTGAGTGGAGGGAAAGAGTTGGTTAGAATCTCTGGAGAATATCAAGCAACACTTCACTGCTTAAAAGTCTGAACATTTAAGATTGTTGTGACTCCACATCTGGCAACATGGAAAACTGCTTGCTGCTGAAACAACTTCCACAAAGCTCACGGCGTGTGCCCTACCCTTGACTATACCTAGCCTTCTCCATCCTTTCTCTTTTCTCCACAGAGGTCCTGTCCTCTCTACTTATGGAACTGCCTGCAGGCACTGAAAACAGGCATATGGATGCCATTTTAAAAAATGACAAAGGACGGATCAGTGACAAGAAAAGCTAACATGAAGAAGAGCTGCCAACCCTCTACAGGGGATGCTGCTGGGACTCAGTCCAAACTCATCGGGCTGATGGACCAACCTCCAGCTGCTGTGTCAGCTGTTCCTGCTCCTAGATATCCTTTTTTCAGAGAATCACTATGAAACTCAAACATCTCCCTCCCAGGTTGTGCCCTTCTCTTCTCCCCACTCCCGAGCAGCCTGTAGGCAATGACTGACTGATACAAGAAAACAAATGTCCAGTCCATCGCCTCAAAGTGAGGATAGCACTGCGGTTCAACATGTGCTCCAGAATTCTCTGTAGGATCACACTGAAGCTGGACTCAAGCTCAGACCACATCTTCATTTAACTTCCTCCCCATCTTGTTCATCCAATTCTTCTCTCAGGAGCACTCAATAAATCATCGTCAACCAAACACCAAAATTCCTGTCTCAGGGTCTGTTTCTAGAGTACCCAACCTAAGATAGCCCAAAAGACTGATCAGAATTTCCATTTCTCCCCAAACTCTGAATCCTTAAAAACTATTTTTTTCTTTCTTCTCTCTTCTGTGATGTATCTGCTTTTGTAGTTGTCATACTTTGTAGATGGATGTTCATTGCATTCACATGAAGAAGAGCTGGGTCTAGTTCTACAGGACAGAACCATCTTGTTAGGACATCTTCCCATATCACCACTTCTCCCGATGGCTGATGATAATATAGCAACTGTAAATGGTAACATAATTGTAGATTCCATCATACATTTATAATACTTACATTTGTTTCTATAATCATAATTCTCACATTTCTTTCTTTCTTTTTTTTTTTTTTTTTTTTGGCCCAGTTCTAAGTATAAATAGTCAACATCAATGCAATGAGTTCTCTAACCTAGAGTTCATTTGATTTTACCTTCTGTGGTTAGATTCTTTCACCAATTAGTTTTCTTGTTTATTTGTTTGATTTTTGTTCTTTTTAAAGGGCCACAGGCATCATAATCCTTTAATTTTCAACTGCATATAGCCTTTAAACTTAAGAACAGGCTAAGTATAAAAACCTGGATAATACTTTCTATCATTATGAATTTTTTCCTTGTGTTCTGGCATTTAATTCTGCTGAGAGGAATTTTATTTTATTTTATTATTTATTTATTTATTTATTTATTTATTTATTTTTGAGACAGAGTTTCATTCTGTCACCCTTGGTAGAATGTTGTGGCAAAATTCACACAGCTCACAGCAACCTCAGACTCTTGGGTTTAAGCGATTCTTTTGCCTCAGTCTTCCAAGTAGCTGGGACTACAGGTACCCGCCACAATACCTGGCTACTTCTTGTTGCACTTGTCATTGTTTTTTGGCAGGCTCGGGCTGAGTTCGAACCCACCAGCCTCAGTGTATGTAGCTGGCACTGTAACCACTGTGCTATGGGTGCCAAGCATGAGAAGAATTTTAGACAAGTCTGATTTTTCTGCCTAAATGTTCAAACACATTTTCCTTATATTTATCAGCACATATTTCATATAAACTTTTTCTTCAAATACAGAGGGCTCTTTTTTAATTAATTTTTTTAAATTAAAATTCAGCCTGTGGCTCAACGGGCTAAGGCACCAGCCACATACACCTGAGCTGGCAGGTTCAAATCCAGTCCAACGCACCAAACAATGGTGGCTACAACCAAAAATGGTCGGGCCATTAGTCCCAGCTACTTGGGAGGCAGAGGCAGGAGACTTGCTTAAGCCCAGGAATTGGAGGTTGCTGTGAGCTGTGATGCTACAGCACTCTATTCAGGGTGACAGCTTGAGGCTCTGTCTCAATAAATAAATAAATAAATACTGTATATTACAAAATATCTAGAAGAGAGGTTTGGAATGGTTCTCACTATGAAGAAGTCATGAACCCATGAGGTCATGGATACACTAACCAATCTGATTGGATCATTATACAACATAGGTATGTATTAAAATATCAAATTGTACTCCATAAATATATATAAGAATACATTTTTAATTTTTAAAAAATGAAATTGTTTTCTCTAAGCACATTAAAGATGTATTTCACTGTCAAAAAATCAAACTAAAACATTGTCATATTCATTAGTCATTTAATGTACAGCTCAGATATCTGTACTTAACATGAAACAAAAAGACTACTATCTCTATTACCAGAAAGGGGTAGTAGAACCCATATCCACTCTACTAATTCTTATTACCTAATGAATAAAGTATAAAGTCCTTGAATTAGATTGAAATACTTCATAATTTAAAACCCAAACTTATTTTCCAAGTTTGTCGCTTCCTGCTCTCTGAGCTGTACTGTACCTTCTGCTCCTGAGAAAGATGTATAACACATTTTTGCCTAAATTTACCTTCCACTGTCCTTTATGTCCCTGAGGTGTTTCCATAATAAGACCTAAACTTTTTTTTTTTTAATAATTTTATTGAATCATAATTATGTACATTGGTGCAATCACAGATAAGACCTAAACTTTATCTATTAACTGATGGGTAAAGAGTGAGTGATTTAAAAAAAATAGATACAATGACATTTGTACATTATAATATATTTTTCAATCAAGTAAACAGATGTCATTATAAACAAAAATAAAAAGAATGGAAAGAGGCTCGGCGCCTGTGGCTCAACGAGCTAAGGCGCCAGCCATGTACACCTGAGCTGGCAGGTACGAATCCAGCCTGGGCCCGCCAAACAACAATGACGGTTGCAAGCAAAAATGGCCGGGTGTTGTGGCAGGCACCTGTAGTCCCAGCTACTTGGGAAGCAGAGGCAGAGACTCACTTGAGCCCAGGAATTGGAGGTTGCTGTGAGCTGTGATGCCACGCACTCTATCCAGGGTCACAGTTTGAGGCTCTGTCTCAAAAAAAAAAAAAGAAAAAGAATAGAAAGAAAGGACAAAGATCGAAAGAGTGGTTGTTACAAAATTGAAGGAGATTCATTGAGTGACTAAAGAGGCTGCATTATGTTTACCAGTTAAAAGGAAAGAACTGGTGTTGAAGTAGATAACGGAGAGAGAAAATACAGGAGAAAGGGATCGAACAAATAGCTGAGGAAACAGAGGCTAAGGATGACAGAATATTGAATGTAAGTACACTTTTCTTCTAAGTGTTGGGAGGAAAAGGATGGAGGTAGGCTCATACATGTTGGAAAATATAGAGAAAATACTTCCCTCTTGGTTTAAATTTTTCAGTGAAGAGAAAGATAATACTCAGGTCTCTGGGAGAGTAGTCACCTAGGGATCACAGTGAGTTTGAAAAGAATGGCAAAGGTTTTGATGGACTGCTATAGGTAATGAGGGGAAGGAGGCTTGCTGAAGAGTGTGAGGGTCCAAATGAAATTGAAAATCATGAATTATGGTGCCAAATTTGTGTGATTTCTCCACTAACCCTTGACTACCCTGGAAGAAGGAAGTAAGAGTATGAACAGATTGTCTGAGGATTGAAGCTTTTGGAAGTGAGCATGATCATCCCATTTTCGGAAGAGAGAGAGATGAAACTGAGATAATTGGTCTGGCCACCTGACATGCAGTGCAGAGTTTAGGAGGCTGGAGATCCCTACAAACAATAGGTCTATACAAAATGAAGGAGCGGGGGGAGATGATAGCATTGTGCCATTAAATAACATTACCAAAAGATTGTTAAAATCTGTTACTACTTGATCCTCTTTCGGTTTTGCTTGCTCCAACCTGAATCTTTTCTATGTTGAATGTGTCTATCCAAGCATGATCTATTACCTTGGGTCCCTCTTCTCAGTATTCACAAACCTTTGTTCATTCTCAACCCCTTCAAAAGGACTATTCTCTGTCCTACCTTCAGTGAAACATGGATGTGAGCCCCTCAACTCCATGGCCATATTCTGGAACAAATCATCACCAAATATCTGAAATCTATATTTTAAATTAAATTAGTTGATTATAATATTGTTAAAATATTGTATTCTTAACACCACAGAGAATAACATAATGAAAACTCACCTTCTAAATTTAACAAATGGAACACTAGGTCATATTTGCTCCAAATTTTTTTTTTATGTAAGTACTACAAATATACTTGAAACTCTCTTTGTTCCCATCCCAAATCTTATTTTTCTGCCTTTCACTCAAGAGACAACCACTGTTCTATTTTTGATAGTGTTCTTCCATTAGAATTTTTTTTTACTACATATGAGTGTATCATTTTATATATTAAAATTTACATATATTTTGTGATGTCATATATTTTCCAGCAACTTTTTATTATCACATTATTTTTCCTAATTTATCCATGTGAATTCATTTTGACTGTCATACAGAATTCATTAATAAAATAACACAATTTGCTTATCCATTCCTCTATGAGTAAGCTTCCTATGTAATAATGAACATCCTTGTGCATGTCTGGGTTTTTTGTTTGTTTGTTTGGCAATAGGGTCTCTCTATGTTGTCAGAGCTGGTCATGAACTTCCAGGTTCAAGGGATCCTCCTGGTCCCCAGAGTAGCTGAGATTATCTTGTGTTTACCTTCTTGAACCTGTATGTTAAGTTTCTGTAGGGGCTAATCAGAAAGTATAATCACGGGGTCAGGGTGTATGAATTTTAGCTTTTCTAGATGTAGTTTTCCAAATGTAATACAGTCCTCACTTCTCCTTCTCTTTCTCAGAATTTTATATTTTGCTCAATGCAGAGTAAAAGATACAAAATTTTGTTTGTTTGTTTTTATTGTTTCTTTTTTTTTGTGGAGACAGAGTCTCACTCTATCACACTCTGTGGAGTGCTGTGCAGTCACAGCTCACAGCAACCTCCAGCTCTTGGGCTCAAGCGATTCTCTTGCCTCAGCCTCCCAAGTAGCTGGGACTACAGGTGCCAGCCACAGCGTCCAGCTAATTTTTGATGTAGTTCGGCCGGGG
>CAUYON010200235.1:0-14733 GCA_963573935.1 Arctocebus calabarensis | reverse complement strand
TCTTTATATAGTGATCAAGGAAATGCCATGAAGGATATCTGTAACAGTATGATCAAAATATTTCTGAATGTATATGAATCGTGCCCTGTGATTGCACCAATGTACATAATTATGATTCAATAAAATTATTAAAAAAAAATGGCTGGGCGTTGTAGCGGGCACTTGTAGTCCCAGCTACTTGGGAAGCAGAGGCAGGAGCCTGGCTTGAGCCCAGGAATTGGAGGTTGCTGTGAGCTGTGATGCCACAACACTCTATCCAGGGTGACAGCTTGAGGCTCTGTCTCAAAAAAAAAAAAAGAAATTTTGGACATTTGTGCCAATTTGAAAACAACTCACCCATGAGCCACATAGCCAAAAAATATTGACCATTTGAAGAAAAAGTTAGGTATGTGATGAATGCATGAAACCTATGTAGAGACCAGTCTATTTTATTATTTACTGCCATAAAATGTCCACAAATCTATTTATGAAATTTATGAAAATGTATGTCCATCAACACAGACCGTGTGCATTTGCAGTCAAGAGAACTATAAACAAAGGTAAAGATACGGTTCAAATCATAACTACATAAAATTAACTGTAGGACATACTATACTACTGGAATCATTCTGTAGTCACCTCTTGTTGCTGTTGGGGTGACCTCAGGTGTTGGGAGAATCAGTTTAATTCCCTAAGTGATGGGCAACACACTCTCCCACAAGTTAGGTATGGCAACAAAAAAGTGATCTCCTGTTATTCTTGCATATTTTTCATCTTGGTTAGTGCAATACTGTAAACCCAGAGAAAACACCAGGGGACCCATATGAAGTGTTACTAGTGATGCTATAAGTGCTCCCAAGTAGCAGAGAAAAGTCATAACATGGCAAGGAAAAATTCAATTGCCTGATATGTTCCATAGATTGAGGTTCACAGCTGCTGTGGTCCACCATGTCAAGATAAATGGAGTAAGGACCACCTTAAAAAGCCAAAAGGAAATTTGTGAAGCTATAGCTGCACCTACACCAGGAGGCACAAAGACCTTGCACTTTTTGTTTTGTTTTGTTTTTGAGGCAGAGCCTCAAGCTGTCACCCTGGATAGAGAGCTGTGACATCACAGCTCACAGCAATCTCCAATTCCTGGGCTCAAGCGAGTCTCCTGCCTCTGCCTCCCAAGTAGCTGGTACTACAGGCACTCACCACAACGCCTGGCCATGTTTTGGTTGCAACCATCATTGTTGTTTGGCGGGCCCGGGCTGGATTCGAATCCACCAGCTAAGGTGTACATGGCTGGCACTTTAGCCACTTGAGCCACAGGCGCCGAGCCAACCTTGCACTTTTTGTGAAAGTGCAATCTTGTATTGAAAATGCAATTTTTATGTGCATGATGGCTATACGAAAGGCTTACCTATAGACTCTTAACACAATTCAAAAAAAAAAGTGAAGTCATTATATGACAACTTAAAGCAAAAGGAAGGTAAAGGATCTAAAGCCAGAGACTCTAACGTCAGAAAAGGATGGTTTGATAATTTTAGTAAGAGATTTAGCTTTAAAAATGTCAATATATGGCTGAGCATGATGGCTCATGCCTGTAACCTTAGCACTTTGGGAGGCCAAGGCAAGAGGATCGCTTCAGCTTAGGAGTTTGAGACCAGCCTGAGTAAGAACAAGACCCCTATCGCTACTAAAAATAGAAAAACTGAGGTGGCTCCTATGGCTCAGTGCATAGGGCACAAGCCCCATCTACCAAGAATGGCAGGTTCAAACCCGGCCCCAGCCAAACTAGAACAAAAAATAGTCTGGTGTTGTGGCGGGCACCTGTGGTCCCAGCTACTCGGAAGGCTGAGGCAAGAGAATCGCCTAAGCCCAGAATTGGTGGTTGCTGTGAGCTGTGATGCCATGGTACTAAGGGCAACAAAGTGAGAATCTGTCTCTAAAAAAAATAAAAATAAAAATAGAAAAACTAGCCAGGTATTGCCGTGGGCACCTGTAATCCCAGCTACTGGGGAGGCTGAGGCAAGAGGATCACTTGAGCCTAAGACTTTGAAGTTGCTGTGAGCTATGACACCACAGCACTCTACCCAGGGAAATAGAGTAAGACTCTGTCTCAAAAAAAAAAAAAAAAAAGTTATTTTGATATTTAACAATGCCCCAGACCACCCAGAACCCCATGAGTCAACAGTAAAGATAGCAAAGTGGTGTACTTGCCTCAAAGATAATGTCTCTATTTCGGCCTCTAAATTAGAGGCTCATAAGGACCTTAAAGACTCCATTACACACAGTGGTCTATGGAAAGGATTGGGAGTACTAAGGAAGAACCCCAAGAGAGAAAGCATGAACATCTGCCAGTGGTATCCAACCTTTTGCTTTTCTGCCACACATTAGAATAAGAGTTGTCTCAGCCCACAGTTAAATATATAAACAATAACAAAAGTCAGTGAGCACAAGAAAAGGTCCACGTCTACCTTTTGCCATATCTGACACCACAGATAAGCAAAGCATTCTTCATATAATCTGCAATAGGCTGCAGGTTGGACACCCTGAAATATACACCATTGAAGATGCCATTGTTATAGAAAAAGCACTGAAGGCTGGGCATGGTGGCTCACACCTGTAATCCTAGCATTCTGGGGAGGCCGAGGTGGGTGGATTGCCCTGAGCTCAGGAGTTCGAGCCTGAGTCAGAGTGAGACCTCGTCTCTACAAAAAAATCTGGGCATTGTGGCAGGCGCCTATAGTCCTAGCTACTGGGGAGGCTGAGGGAAAGAGAATTGCTTCAGCCCAAGAGTTGGAGGTTACTGTGAGCTGGGATGCCACAGCACTCTACCAAGGGCGATAAAGTGAAACTCTAAAGAAAAAAAAAAGCAGTGAAAATCATTAAGTCTAAAACAATAAATTCTTGCTGGAGAAAACTATGTCCAGATGTTTTGCATGATTCCCAAGATAGGCAAACCAGCAGCTTTATAATGGAGCCTATCAAGGAAATCAAGAGAGCCATGGATATGGCAGTTTATTGTTGCTGTTGTTATTTTTGCTTCTCAAACTGGGAGATCTTGCACACAATTCTCAATTTCTGGTGTCCCTGGGAAAACCAGATGATTTGACATTTACCTTCCTGTGAGGCTCGGCTGGCGGGAGCTAAGGCCCCCCCTTGCCTGTTCAGAAGGTGCCCTGTGTCCAGAGTACACCGCAGGTACCTCCTGGCTTCGCTCCCACCTACCTTGAGCAACCTGACCTGGTGGCTTTCCCGTTTCGTTTCTTCCCCCTTCTCTAGCCCATCCCCTGTACTGCTGGCTGTGACACTGACACAGCTTTAGGGCTGTCCCTGTGCTCATGGAAGAGAGGAGACCCTCCTCCCCACCCTTCGCCTCCCCCTTCACTTTCTGTCTCCCCTTTCTCAGTGGTAAGCTGTCCTCACTGTTCTGCCCCGTGAGCCTGCCAGTTCGCTCCAGACCTCTGAGTGCAAGTTAGAAAATGCCCCTCCATGCACACGCAGAGGAAGCACCAACAGCTTGACCAGAAGGGCCATGTCCAGCTCTAGTTCCAAGAGAAAGAAAAGTTATGGGTCACCTTGAGCCATGTGCCCAGCTCAACCCAACGCTCCACTGCCCTGGACCAAGTCAATACTGTTGGCAGAAGGAAAGGGGCACAGCTGCTGGCTGAGCAACAGGCTTCACCACAGATGGTGGCCCACTTCGTCTCCAGCAGGGGTTCAAGGTGGAGACAAAGGGAAGCCAACCTTCAGGGAGCCTTTCACTGCTAACCATGAACTGCCTTCCCCAGAGCCCTGCAGATTGCCATATACTTACACTCAGATTAGGCAGAGGCCATCTGTTTGCTCATTGATGTAATAAATAATTCACACATTTCTTGGACACTGTTCTAGGCACTGCAGCTACATCAGTGAACCGTACAAACACTCTTGTCTTTCTGAAGCTGACATTTGAGTGATGGAGTCAGTAAACAAATAATGAATTGTTAAGAAAAATGGAAAGCTGAATGGGTGATTGAGAAAGGCTTCTCTGTCTCTATAGGGTAGTTTGAGGAAGTCTTTGTTGAAGAGTTGATATCATGGAAAGGAACTCGTCTGGTGAAGAACTGAGGAAGGATATCCAAATATCTTGGATAAGGATTAGTACAGCAAAAGAGCAAAAAAGAAAGTGAATGTAGGTCAGGAACAGACTAACACCTGTAATCCCTACTCTGTGAGGCGGTCAAGGCAGAAACATCTTTGAGGCCAGGAGTTTGAGACCAGCCTTGGCAATATAGAGAGACCGACCTCCCATCTCTAAAAAATGTAAAAATAAGAAAACTAGCCAGGCATGGTGGTGCACACCTGTGGTCCCAGCTACTCAGGAGGCTGAAGTGAAAAGATTGGTTGAGCCTAGGAGTGAGCTGTGATTGTACCCCCGTACACCAGCAGCCTGAACAAAAGAGTACGACCCTGTCTCTAAAATAAGGCCAGGCTGGGTGGCTCTCGTTTGTAATCCTGGCACTCTGGGAGGCCAAGGCGGGTGGATTGCCTGAGCTCAGGAGTTTAAGACCAGCTTGAGCAAGAAAGAGACCCTGTCTTTCCTAAAAGTAGAAAAACCAGCCAGGCATTGTGGCAGGCACCTGTGGTCCTAGATACTTGGGAGGCTGAGACAAGAGGATCACTTAAGCCTAGAAATTTGAAGTTGCAGTTTCTGCGAGCTATGACACTACAGTACTTAACCTAGGGCAACAGAGTAAGACTTGGTCTCAAAAAAAAAAAAACTAAAATTAAAATTAAAAAAACAAAGGCCAATGTCATTAGTACTTAGTAGAGGATGGGGAGACACATCAAAGACATTGGCAGGGGCCAGGTCTCAAGGGCTTAGGGACTGGGGAGATGTTTGGGTGTTATTCTCATGTTATAAAGAGTCACTGGGAAGATTCCTGCAAAGAAGTAATGGGGAGACAACCCTTCTGTGGCTTTCTTCCCCAAAGTCTGCTGGTGCTCATACTGACTCATCTGTCATTTTGTCTTTCTTCCTGGTGGAGTAGCTAGATTGAGCAGAATATAGAGCAGACAGACAACAATCTAGCCTCTATGTGAAGCCACCAGGCAACAAATACAGGGGGCAGAGGAACATGTTAAATGGCATCACAGGTAGCCCTCAAATGGGGAAAGCCAGAGAACAAGCGATCGCTTGCCTTAAACTAGCAAATAGCATCAGCATAAAGGAAAGTGGCTATTATAGAGTAGAAGACATTTAAGAAAAATATCTTCTAGGTCAGGCACAGTGACTCATGCCTATCATCCCAGCACTCTGGGAGGCCAAGGAGAGTAGATTTCTGGAGCTCAGGAGTTCAAGACCAGCCTGAGCAAAAGTGAGACACCATCTCTAAAAACTAGCTAGGTGTTACATGTGCTTCATCTGGGATGCTGAAGATGAATGGGGCTTTGGAGTGAATGTGGCAGTTTAAAAAAAAATCTTCATTGTTTAGACCTGCATATTTAGCTGTTTGGAACACAGTCAATTCCTTCTTGAGTTTCAAATATAGCACTGCTACAGTCACAGCATAAAAAAAACAAACAACAACAAAAAAACTAGCTGTGTGTGGTGGCAGGTGCCTGTAACCCCAGCTACTTGGGAGGCTGAGGCAAGAGAATCGCTTAAGCCCAAGGATTTGAGGATGAACCATGGCACTCTACCAAGGGTGACAAAGTGAGACTATCTCCAAAAAAAATCTTTCAAAGCCAAGTGTGTGTCTTATTTGGATCCTAATTTAAATAAGACAACTCACAGGAGCTAGAGAGGAACATGTAATATACATAGACAGTGTGTGATAAAGAATTCCTGTAATTTTAATGGATATGGTAATCAAGGATATTTTTTAAAAGTCTCTATCTGTGAAAGATACAAGCTAACATATTTACATATGGAATGACCTTTAGGATTTAGCCTAAAATACTGTCAAAAGCAGAAAAGTTTAGGTTGGATGGAGAGATGAGACAGGAGTGGCAAACAGTTCATTTTGTTTCAGCTGGGGGTTGGCTTGTTGGCTTATCCTAGTCCTCGCTCTACTTTTGAATATGTTTGCAAATTTCCATAATGTAAGTTTTTTTAATGAGTAAAGCTGTCAAAAAATAAGAAGAGTCACATTTCCCATTCTCTGGGAACACTGGCGAGCTCATCACATCTCACATTTTCCTTTCCTCCTCTTTCAGCATGGCCAGGAATACACCCTTGCTGCCTGCGGGCTGGCACCTACAACTGCTGCTTGCTCTGCCTTGCTGAGCTTCTCAGCCTGGAGCCCCCGAGACTGCAGCTGCCTCCTGAGGTTGTCCTTGCTTTGGCTGTGTACAGCGATGGTGGAGAACTGGACTCCACAGGCTCACAACCTTCCCATCAGGTTTCGGGGACCAGCATCCTTCATCCTGGGACTGGCAGCCCTGCTGAACAATGGCTGAGGGGCAGGGGACCCCATAGTGTCACACCACAGCTTACAGGGGCCAGCAGCACTCCAGTGCCCGTGGACTATGACCACCTATCGGCCCATTCCCAATGATGGTGTGGACCTGGCAGCCGGCTGTGGGGCCAGGGGGGCCGATGTCCTCCCTGGGCCACACACAGGGGATTTTGCTCCTATGGGATTCTGGGCCCAGAATGGCAGCATGTCCCAGCCTCTTGGTGAGAGCCCGGCTACTGCCACCACCCGCCCCAGCCCCACCACCCCTGCAGTGCCCAAGATGGGTGTGCGTGCAAGAGTGGCTGACTGGCCGCCCAAGCGGGAGGCCCTGAGAGAGCAGAACAACCCAAGCCCCTCACAGGATACAGATGGCACGAAGGCCCCGAAGGTGGCTCATTCCATAAGGAGTGTACAGAATGGACAGCTCCCCGCTAGCACCCCGGCTTCCTCAGGGTCCAAAGCCTTCCACCGACTCTCCAGGAGAAGGTCCAAAGACGTGGAATTCCAGGACGGATGGCCCCGGTCCCCGGGCAGGGCCTTTGTCCCCCTGCAGCACCGCAGCAGCAGCGAGATCACGCTCAGTGAGTGTGATGTTGAGGACACGGGGGAGCCTCGAGGGGCCCGACACATCGGGGCACTGCCCCTCTTCCGCGAGTATGGGAGCACCTCGTCCATCGATGTGCAGGGTGTGCCTGAGCAGAGCTTCTTTGATATTCTCAATGAATTCCGCAGCGAGCAGCCCGAGGCCCGGGGCTCCCAGAACCTCCCCGAGCTCCTGCGGGCAGATCCAGGCCCACACCCCGTAGGGAGTGGTGGTGGAGTCAAAGGGGACCTCCGGAATGGGCAGCCTTCAAAGGACAGTCTCCTACCACTGCAGCCCATGAAGGAGAAGGAGAAGGCCCGGAAGAAGCCTGTGCGGGGCCTGGGCAGCGGGGACACAGCGGACTCATCCATCTTCCGGAAGCTGAGGAGCAACAAGCCAGAGGGGGAAGCTGGCCGGTCCCTGGCGGATGCCGACGAAGGTCGGAGCCCCCCAGAAGCCAGCAGGCCGTGGGTCTGTCAGAAGAGCTTTGCCCACTTTGATGTGCAGAGCATGCTGTTTGACCTCAACGAGGCGGCTGCCAACAGGGTGTCTGTGGCCCAGCGGCGTAACACCACCACGGGCGCCTCAGCTGCCTCTGCCGCCTCGGCCATGGCGTCGCTCACAGCCTCGCGGGCCCACAGCCTAGGGGGCCTGGACCCAGCCTTCACCAGCATGGAGGACTTGAACTGCAAGGAGAACCTGGAGCAGGACTTGGGCGATGACAACAGCAATGACCTGTTGCTCAGCTGCCCTCATTTCCGCAATGAGATTGGAGGCGAGTGTGAGCGCAATGTGAGCTTCTCCCGGGCTTCCGTGGGCTCCCCGAGTGGCAGTGAGGGCCACCCGGCAGAGCCCACCCTGAGTGCTTACCGCACCAATGCCAGCATCTCAGTGCTGGAGGTGCCCAAGGAGCAGCAGAGGACGCAGAGTCGGCCCCGGCAGTACAGCATTGAGCACGTGGACCTGGGCGCCCGCTACTACCAGGACTACTTCGTGGGCAAAGGTGATGTGGGGAGGGGGGCTACTCTTGTCTTTGAGACCTCCCTGCTCCTTCATTCCCTCTGTGCCAGGCTCTGTTCTGGCCCTGGAGGATCAGCAGGAAGGCAGACTCCCTCCCGGGGAGCTGAGAGGTCACAGTGAACACTTGATAAAGCTTGTGCTGCGTGACACAACAGACACGCATGTATTCAGCAAATAGGAGCTCGGTACAGCTGTGAGCCAGGCACTTTCTAGAACCTGGGAATATGGGATTGACCAGCTTGAAACAAACGTTCTGTCTCCCTAGCACTTAAGGTTTCAGTAGGGTAAAGCAGACAATAAAACAAGATAAATGTACAAAACAGAAGATGTTGTAGGATGCTAAGTGCCTTGGAGAAAAAGGGATGGAGTTCCAGGTGGGGGTTGGCAGCTATCATCAGGGGGTTAGGGGCGGCCTCCTGAGGAAGTGCCATCTCAGTACTGAGCCACAGGGGTTGAGGGAGAGAGCCATGCAGAAATTGTGGACGGTGTTCCTGGCACAGAACAGCAATACAAGAGTCCTGGAACACTGGAGGAACAGGTGGGAGGCCAGTGTTGCTGGAACAGAGTGACTGAGGGAAAGTGGAGGGAGCTGAGGCAGAGAAATGACAAAGGCAGATCATGTGGAACTTGGCAAGGACCCTTTATTTGTACCCTGCATAAAATGGAGCCATAGGAGGGCTCTGAGCAGGGGAGAGCCCTAATCTGACTTCCATGTTACAGCCTCCCACTGACTGTATGCAGAGAACAGACTGGGGGGAGAGGGGTGGAGGAAGCTGCTGGAATAGTCTGGGTGTGAGGTGGTGATGGACAAGTCTGGGAGGGGAGCCCAGCAGTGGGGGAAGAATCTTGGAGGCAGGTTCCGGATCTGTTTTGAAAGTGGAGCTGTGATGTTTGGAGGGTGTTCACACCAGGGAGAGATGGGCTTTGTACATCATTAGATTTCCTGGTGCCTCCAGGGAGAGAACATAGCATATTGTAGAGAACACAAACCTAGGCGGCTATGAGGCCTGGCAGGCAGTGTACAGAAGTGAAGCATGCTAACCAGGGACCAGGCACTGCCTACTCTCCTCCAGCTGGCTATTAGGCGAGAAATGCAGACAGACTCAGTATTGCCAGGCTTTCCAAACTTTCAAGATTCTCCTAAAATTTGGATTTTTTAACATGAACTTTTCCTTTTTTCTTTACTTTCTTTTTTTTTTTTTGAGACAGAGTCTCACTCTGTTGCCTAGGCTAGAGTGCCATAACATCGGCCTAGCTCACAGAAACCTCACAGCCTGGGTTCAAGTGATCCTTCTGCCTCAGCCTTCCAAGTAGCTGGGACTACAGGCTATTGCTACAAGGGCCAGCTAATTTTTCTAGTTTTAGCAGAGATGGGTCTTGCACTTGCTCAAGCTGGTTTTTTATTGTAGAGTCAGAGTCTCACTTTGTCGCTCTCAGTAGAGTGCTGTGGAGTCACAGCTCACAGCACCCTCTAGCTCTTTCGCTTAGGCGATTCTCTTGCCTCAGCCTCCCGAGTAGCTGGGACTACAGGCGTCCGCCACAACGCCCGGCTATTTTTTGATGCAGTTTGGCCGGGGCTGGGTTTGAACCCGCCACCCTCGGTATATGGGGCTTGCGCCCTACTCGCTGAGCCACGGGCACCGCCCCTCAAGCTGGTTTTGAATGCCTGAGCTCAAGTGATCTTCCTGCCTTGGTCTCCCAAAGTGCTAGAATTACCACAATGCCTGGTCCTTTGCAAAAAAAAAATTTTTTAACTTAAAATATATATTTTTTTCAGCCTCCTAGCGTGCTGGGATCATAGGCATGAGCCACCACACCCAGCCACTTTCCAAATTTGTAAATGCTGGCAGCTGTAACGATTCAGAATTGATTATAACTACTCGTAACAGGCTTAAACAACATAGAAGTGTCTCCTACTTAAAGAAATTCCAGAGGTCAGCAGCATAGGGCTGGGATGATTACTCTGCAACGTCAGTGGAATTCCAGTCTCAATGTAGCCTCCAGTCCCAATGTAGCCTCTGGGTCAAGATGGCTGCTGCAGCTCCAACCATCACTCATATCCATCCGTGTTTCCAGGCACAGGGAAAAAGAGGGAAGGATGAGAACAAAAAGGCAGACCTCCTGGCGGGTCAGCCCCTTTTGGAGTGCCTTCTCAGAAGCCCCATCCAACCACTTCTGCTTATTGACCTCTCCTATGTTCACGGAGCCTGGGAAATGGAGATTTTTATCTAGACAAAGTCCCTGTCTTTTTCTCCCCCAAGAATAGAAGGTTTTTGTTAAAAAAGAAGAAGGGAAAATGGATAATGGGTAGGCAGCTAGTACACAAGTATTAGCTTAAAATGTTTGTAAAGTAGAGCCAGGTGCAGCGGCTCACACCTTCTAGCACTCTGGGAGGCCAAGATGGGTGGATTACCTGAGCTCAGAAGTTTGGGACCAGCCTGAGAAACTAGTGAGACCTCATCTCTATTAAAAATTAAAAACTAGGCTTGGCACCTGTGGCTCAGCGGGCTTGGGCACCAGCCACGTACACCTGAACTCGCGGGTTCGAATCCAGGCCGGACCCGCCAAACAACAATGGTGGCTGCAACCAAAAAAAAAAAAAAAAAAATTAAAAACTAGCTGGGCATGGTAGTGGGCACCTATAGTCCCAGCCACTTGGGAGGCAGAGGCAAGAGGGGCACTTGAGCCCAAGAGTTTGAGGTTGCTATGAGCTTGATGCTACTGCACTTAACCCAGAGTGACAAAGTGAGGCTTATCCCATAGGGCTCACAGTGTGTAGTCAGGTAGCCCTGGGTGGGGTGTCTATTTCGTAGCTAAGTGGCTATGTGGTACATTCCACACTTCAGTCCTCATGTGGCAAATGGAGATGATAGCGCTAGCATCACATGGGCAAAACAAAATGACATAGAGAGGCTGGGCTCAGTGGCTCACGCCTGTAATCCTAGCACTCTGGGAGGCCGAGGTAAATGGGTTGCTTGAACTCATAGGTTCGAGACCAGCCTGAGCCAGAGTGAGACCTCATCTCTAAAAATAGCCGGGTGTTGTGGTGGGTGTCTGTAGTCCCCATCTACTCAGGAGTCTGAGGCAAGGGGATCGCTTGAGCCCAACAATTTGAAGTTGCTGTGAGCTATGATGCCTCGTCACTATACTGAGGGGTAAAAAGTGAGACTCTTTCTCAAAAAAAAAAAAAAAAAAAAAAAAATGACATGACACTGAGATAAAAAATAAAGGGATGCAAAGAGCTGTTCCAGATGGTTGCATACCTGAGAAAGCTAATGAGGGAATATCAGTGTCATCCGAAATAGACGGAAAGGCTAGAAAACACTTTTTAGAAGAACTGAGAAGTCTATTTTATGTTGATTTTTAAAACATTTTCTAAGAAGTTCTGGTACTTGTGAACCTGTATATACCTGGCAAGCTGGTTTAGGGGTATATAGATTAAAAGATTGATAAGGCTGCGGGGAGGACAAATCCACAACTGTAGTGGGAGAAGTTCACAGGTTCGCTTGCTGAAATTGACAGATCTGGTAGGCAAAAATCAGGATGTAGAGGATTTGAATGATTCGAACCTAACTTGAGTTTACATTTATATATATTAATAACTTTGTACTTAATCTACAAAGAACACATTCTTTTCAACCCGCACGTAGAAATACTTAAAGGAATGGAGATCAAATAAGATTATCCATTAAAATACTTAGTTGTCAGGCAGGTAGGAAGTACTCATTGTCAAGCTTTTACAAAAAGCCATTTTCGGCTCAGTGCCCGCAGCTCAGTGGTTGGGTGCTAGCCACATACACCAGGGCTGGCGGGTTTGAACCCAGCCTGGGCCTGCTAAATGACAGTGACAACTGCAACAACAACAAAAAAATAGCTGGGTGTTGTGGCAGGCACCTATAGTCCAGCTACTTGGGAGGCTGAGGCAAGAGAATTGCTTAAGCCCAAAAGTTTAAGGTTTGAGGTTGCTGTGAGCTGTGACGCCACAGAACTCTACGAAGGCTGACATAGTGAGACTCTGTCTCAAATAAATACATAAATAAATAAATTTCTTTTCTAGTTTTTAATGTTTAGCAGGTCTGGGCTGAGTTCGAACTCACCATCTGCAGTGAGCCAGCACTCTAACCACTCAGCATGGGCACTTAGCTGTCATTTTTTTAAAATGACTTCTTTGTAGCCCTAGAAGCTGTTAAAGAAAAAAATTACTCTTCAGAGTGCAGTGGCTCAAGACTATAACCTAGCATATTGGTAGGCCAAGATGGGTGGATTGCTTGAGCTCAGGAGTGAGACCAGCCTGAGCAAAAGGGAAACCCCATCTCTACTAAAAAAACAGAAAAACTAGCCAGGCATTGTGGCGGGTACCAGTAGTCATAGCCACTTGGGAGGCTGAGGTAAGAGGATTGCTCAAGGACTAGAGTTTGAGGTTGCTGTGAGCTATGAGACCACAGCACTTTACCCAGGACAACAGAGTGAGACTGTCTTCCACGCCCCCATCCCCCAAATATTGCTCAATGATATTTGTTAAAACACAGTTAAGGAAGACTTATTCAGATCATTGTGATAGGTATAGAGACCACAGCAATGGAGATTGGTGGTGGGGGAGAGATTGGGCTGAACTCTGAACCCAGCATGGGCAAGTGAGAATTTGTAGCCAAGGAATAGGTAGGGGGCAGTGGATGAAAAATTACTAAGAGGGCCAGGCATGGTGGCTCATGCCTGTAATCCTAGCACTCTGGGAAGCCGATGTGAGTGGATCGCTTGAGCTCAGGAGTGCAAGACCAGCTATTTTTAGAGACAGGATCTTGTTTAGCCTGAGCAAGAGCAAGATCCCTCCTCTAAAAATAGCTGGGCATTGTGGCAGGTGCCTGTAGTCCCAGCTACTCAGGAGGCCAAAGCAAGAGAATCCCTTGAACCCAAGAGTTTGAGGTTGCTTTGAGCTATGACACCACAGCACTCCACTGAGAGTGACCAAATACAACTCTAGCTCAAAAAAAAAGAAAGAAAATTACTAAGAGAAAACATCGGGCGCATGAGGATTTATAAATTAGTCATTCATTTCATATAAATAGGATCTATAATATATGTTCTTTTGTGGCAGTCTTTTCTCACTTAGAATTATGTTTTCAAGTTCATGTTGTAGCTTGTATTAATACTTAATCCCTTTTTGTTACTGAGTAGTTTTTCATTGTATGTATATATCACATATCATTTATCCATTTATAATTTGATGAACACTTTTTTTGGTCAGTGTTTATTGAATGCCTACTGGGATTGAGGGCCCTATGCTGAGATTTGCAAGGTGCCAGGTGTACAGTGGTGCTGAGTACAATAGCAATCCCTGTAACTGCTTTCGGGAATGAACTGGTATCTGTGAAATACAATATTTATTCTTTATCTTTTTCCTTTCTTTTTTTTTTTTTTCTTTGAGACAGAGTCTCACTCTGTCCTCCTGGGTAGTGTATGGCATATACCTCACAGCAACCTCAAACTCCTGGACTTGAGCAATCCTCTTGCCTCAGCCTCAGTAGCTGGGATACCTGCCACAATGCCTGGCTAGTTTTTCTATTTTTAGTAGAGATGGGATCTCACTCTTGCTCAGGCTGGTCTCAAACTCCTGAGCTCAAGCAATCCATCTGCCTTGGCCTCCTAGAGTGCTGGGGTTACAGGCGTGAGCACCATACCTGGCCTGACAATATTTATTCTGTTCTCTGACCAGTGGGAGAGATCGTTTAACCCACTACAGATGCCATTCTGATTGGGTCCATTAATTAACACAGTATTTTGGCCTTAGATTAGCCTTTGATTTGCCAACAATATCTCATGAGAATAGGAACCATCATTAAATATTCAGAGCACTGGGATGGGACGGAGAGGCAGATGCTTGAAGCACCATTTGAATTTCTGATGGTGGTAAATGCTGACTTCGAGAACTTGAGTCAAGACAGACAGACTGCTGGTGGCTACCCACCACAAGCATAAGATACTTGGGTTGTATATCAGGAAGAACTGTGTGCCTAGAAGGATTGTTGTCATTTAGAGGAGAGAACAGAACACTTGCTACATGTTGCACTAAAGACTCTGTCACCTTAAGGGGGAAAGAGCAGTGTTCAAAGTTACCTAGGTTTAAAAGAACATGGTCAGATAAAGGAGATGCTTAGGGTCTTGTATTCTAGGTGATAGTAAACATCATTCCCTGGGGACGGTAATAGCCAACACTTACGACATTCTTACTAAGTGCCTGGCACAGTACTGAATGCTCCATGTATGTTAATTTATTTAATTCTCACTACCACGGTGAGGGGTGGGTTCATCCTATCCTTAACCCCAGTTTGCTGCTGAGAATGCTATCAGGTGACTTGGCCTTGGTCTAGATTTGAGCCTGTGAGAAAATCTCTAGACCAGGGGTTTTTAGCCTTTTTTATTTCACGGCACACTTGAACAGTGAGGTGGCCTAGCACTGTAGGAGGCCAAGGTGGGTGGATTGCTTGAGCTCAGGAGTTTGAGACCATCCTGAACAAGAGCGAGACATCATCTTTTTTTTGAGACAGAGCCTCAAACTGTCACCCTGGATAAAGTGCTGTGGCATCACAGCTCACAGCAACCTCCAATTCCTGGGCTCAAGCGAGTTTCCTGCCTCCGCCTCCCAAGTAGCTGGGACTACAGACGCCCGCCACAACGCCTGGCCATTTTTTGGTTGCAGCCATCATTGCTGTTTAGCGGGCC
>CAUYON010200232.1:0-21672 GCA_963573935.1 Arctocebus calabarensis | reverse complement strand
CTTGGGCCCTGTCAGCTCCGACGGAGTGGAAAAAAATGACAGGTACGTGCCACAGGGTGAAGTACTGGCAGTAACCCTTGCAGTGTGTCTGCTCCATGGCGGATGGCAGATAGGACCCAGTCCACCCATCATCCTCATCTTCCTCCTCATCTAGGAGGTCGCCAGCTCCTGTTGGGTCTTTGAAAAATGGCTGCTGATATTCCAGGCTATACCCCATGGGCTGGTTGGTCGGAGAGAGTTGTGGTCGAGTCTCACTGAGTGCCTCGTGGCTTCCTTTGAATAAATTCTGTTGGTTGCATCTTCTTTGGATAAGCTGGGATTCTTGGTTTTCAGAAATTCTTTAAAAGAGAATGGATTTGCCTCTTCAAGATCTTCAAGTTTGTCATCTCCAAAACGTGTCTCGTGGGCTCCGATGGACCTTGCTTAGTACATTTCCCCTTTCCATAGCCAAAATCGTCGGGCATGACAAGGCTCCGGGCTCGGGACAGCGGGATGGCACCCGGGCGGCGCGGGGCTGGACCTGCTTAGCCCGGTAGCGGCGGCTCCATGGACCCCGGCTCCGCTCGGGCCGCGGACCCCGTCGCCCGCCTCTCGGTCGCCGCCGCTGCTCCGAGCCTCCCACCGAGGCTTCTCCCCAGCCTTAATTCTTATATACGGAAATCAGAAAGGCTAATAATGACTAGTTTTTGAAAAACAGCCAAGATGCCACACTACTGATGTCTCTCCCTCTCTCTCCCCAACACACCCCATGACTCCCTGTACAGACCCTCGGTCCTTGGCTCGGAATCACACCCAGGTGCCCACAGAGGTTAAGCTCTTGCCGCTGGCGACTTCCGCTTCCTGGCCTGAGTCTCTCACGCACCGTCCTCCCCCTCCTCGTGCAGCGGCTACACAGGTTCGGTGACAGCCGAGACCTCGGGCGTTTCCCTGCCGCCGACCGGTCCCTTCCGCGGCCCAGGTTGGAGTTTTCAACAGAAGGGGAAAGGGACGGAACGGCGCGGGCGCCGGGTTCCTGGCTACCGCGAGAGAGCAGTCGCCGCGTCCCCCAGAGTAGTGTGGCGGGGGTCAGGGGCGGGGACGGGCCGGTCTGTGGGAGGCAGAAGGGCCTAGGGGAGACGGCAGGAAGCCGGGCCACTTGGAGGGCTGAGCCTGCGAAGCGCCCCGCCTTCCAGGGCCTCGGCGGTGACTAACTCCTGGAGGCGGCGGCCGAGGGGGAGCAGCTCGGTGGTACAGTCCACCGGCCGTAGCCTCAGCCTCCGGGAAATCCCACTGGGGAACATCGAGTAGGGGGTCGGGGGCTCCGCGGTAGAAATGACCCCTCACTCAAGATGGAGACTCCCGTAAGGACACTCCCAAGGGGACAGCCATGTTCCTGGCCTGACAAAGTCACTAAAGAAAATTAGAATGCCCTCCTCTCGGGCACACGCACACGCACGCACCGACACGGTGTAAGCGCCCCGGGAACCATCGTGGGCGAGCGGCGCTTCCTGCTGACACTGAACGTGTGCACATTTGGTCCGGACGCGCCAGGGTCTCAAGAAGCGGTTGCAGGACTTAAGGCTCTGGGAGTTTAATTTAAGACGAATTTAGGACCAGGCCAGTTAAATGCAGAAGTAATTATGGGATTTCGTACTCAGTGCTGGTGCTCAGTAGGGTGAGTGGATGGGGCTTCTCTATGGTCACATGGAAGTGCGGAGAGTGAGTGATGGATTTGTGGGTGAGTGATGGGGTCGGTGAGGAAAGTGATGGGGACGCTGAAATGTGATGGAGCCCGCAGGGGGTGTTCTGGGGGGAATCTGTGTGTGAATAATGCAGAGTCTCTAGGACGAAGGATGAGGAGTCCATGGGGTGAGTAATTCGGGTCTGCAGGGTGAGTGGGGGAGGTCTGTGAGGTGTGGGATGAGCTTTACTGGGTGGGTGGCCAAGGTTTCTGTGGGGTGAGTGATGGCATTTATTTGGGACTAGTGAAGGGGGGGGCTGTGGAATCAGATGCGCAGCTTGTTGGGGTCAGTCTTTAGGTCTGAGATAAGGTTGTTTGAAAAACCTTTGACCTTGTCGGTCTGGTCTTCCTATATCTTTATTTACTTCATTATTAATTTCAGCTTCTGATTTTGTTATTTTTTTGGGGGGGGAGTTTCTTTTATTCTCATTTTTATTCTTAAATTCAATGTTTATCTCGTTGCTATTCATTTTCTTTTCGAAACCTGCCCGCTCAGGTGTACGTGGCTGGCGCCTTAGCCCGTGAGCCACAGCCGCCGAGCCGGGTGTCACAAGTTTTTACATGTAGCATTTACAGTATAGTTTACTTCCAAATGTTTTCAAATGTCTGCTTTGATTTTTCTAACTCCTGACTTATTTAGATATGAGATTTTGATTTCTAAGAACATTGACATTTTTGTTACTGATTTCTAAATTGTGGTCAGAGGATGTCATTTAGTTGATAATTAGGTGCAAAATGTTTTAAATTCAATACATACCACCAAATTATTTCCCAAAACTTTTGTTGTAAAATTGGAACTCCCACCAGCAACATATAGAAAGGCTCATTCCAAAATCCTCTCCCACACTGGATGTTGTTGTTTTTTCTGTTTGCTTAATTCTGAAGGCCAAACACAGGGATATCTAGTTTGCCTTGATGTGCATTTTCCTGACTAGTGGTTGAACATCTTTTCGTATTTATTGGCCACTGAAATTTATTTGTAAAATTTTTTATATCCTTTTCTCTTTTCCCCCTTTATCTCTACATCTTGACTTTTGAAAAGTGTCTTTCACATTTAATTTGAAAAAATAATCATCAATTAGGTAAATCTTTTTCCTTTACAGATTCTGAGTTTCTTGTCTTGTCTAGTGTGTTCTCCCCATTTCTTGCTTAAATATATGCTTTAAATTAATTTAATTAGTTCATTTATTTTTGATACCAGATCTCATGCTGTTACCTGGGTGTCTTCATAACTTACTGCTACCTTAAACTCCTAGGCTCAAGTTATCCTTTTGTCTCAGCCTTCTGAGCGGTTGGGACTATAGGCCCACCTCACCATGCCTGGGTAATTTTTAAGTGTTTGTAGCGATGGTGGTCTTACTGTGTTGCTCAAGCTGGTCTCGAACTCCCAGCCTCAAGAGCCCCTCCCAACTTGGCCTCCTAATGTGTTAGGATTACAGACATGAGCCATCATTCCTGGCCTTAACTTTATTTTAATATATATTTTTTTAATTTTCAAAGTTTAATTTTAATCCAGCAGGAATTTATTCTGGTGTGTGGGAAGAGATGGGATCAATTTGTATTTTCCATTTGAATAGACAGTTTGCAAGCACTGATCATTAACTGAATACCCTTTTCTAAATTTAAATGCCATTTGGTCACAAAAATCCCCCAATTGATATTGTTTTATTTCTGGACTCTATTTGTTCTTCCGATACATGTATCTACTCCCTTTTAAAACTTTTATTGACTTTAGAAATAGTTTTAATAGTGCTTCTTTTACACATTGTTCTTTTTTGTTGTTGTTTTCTTTCATATTCTCAAGCATTTATTCTTCCATGTGAATGTTAAAACCATTTTATCTCATTTCAAATATAACCATTAAAAATTATAATATTTGGGACTCTGAGCCTGTTGTACAGTGGTTATGGCACCAGGCACATACACGGAGCCTGGCAGGGTCAAAACAGGCCCGGGCCAGCTAAACAACAATGACAACTGCAATGAAAAAATAGCCTGGCATTGTGGCGGGTGGCTCCCAGTTACTTGGGACGCTGAGGCAAGAGAATCATTTAAGCCCAAGAGTTTGAGGTTGCTGTGAGCTGTGATGCTACAGCACTCTACCGAGGGCAACATAGTGAGACTCTTGTCTCCAAAAAAACAAAAAAAAATTACAATATTTGATAGTTATAGGTCCAGTGACTTTTTTTTTTTAATTAAATCACAGCCGCGTACATTAGTGCAATCAAGGGGTACAATGTGCTAGTTTCATATACAATCTGGAATTGTAGCAGGAAAACTGACGCAGACAGAAGACTCCAGGCACTAGTCGATAGAGGAAGCAGCAAGTTTATTCCAGCCGGGAGACTCGGCGGACTAGTGTCCTAAAAATCGAGCCCACCGACCCAATCTCTTGCCGTTCTTTTATACTTTTCTTAGGGCTAGGGTGCACGTGAGAGTCATAAAGGATGTGAGGTACATGACAAATGTGAAAGTCATGGGACTCGAGGGAAGGACAGATCTGCCCACGCCCTTGACTTCGGATGGGCTACTTGTCTTCAAGGGCGAGGGAAGGCTAAGGAAGTTGCAAGGTTACTATCTAGGCCCAGCACCTTCCAAAAGAAAGATAAACAGATAACAGAGACATTTGCTACAGTGGAGTGTTACAGACTGTTTGGCTAATGCCTGTACAGAGTGGCCAGGACAGATCTTTAGCTCTGCCTTTACTTTCCTGCCTCAGAATGTTTTCATTAAACTGTTTAAGATAGCCTTCATGGCATTTTCTTTTTCTTTCTTTTTTTTTTTCCAGTGGTAAGCCAGAATTTATTTACAGAAAAGAATACAGAAAACACTAAAGCTCCTGGTAGAGAGAGAGAGAACTCAAGTGGGGAGAGAAAAGCTCTCTCCGTTTCTCTCCCTGGCTTTCCCGGTCTCCCCCTTTAGGCTTTTAGTCTCAGGGTATATATAGGTGTATGGGTTCCTTGGCCAGGAAACGAATGAACACAGTCCCTTCTGGGGGGGGCGGGGCAAGGTGAATGAATGTATCAATGAACGAACACAGTCCCTTCCGGGGCAAAGTGAATGAATGTATCAATGAATGGATACGTCCATTCATGGAATTGAGGCCTAGGAAATTCACATGAAATTGACCTAGGCATAGGAAATGGGGGTTCCATATTTAGTCCTAATGTAAAGTGAAGGAGACACCAACCAATGTCTTTTTTTGAAAGTTCATCCTTAGATATTTTGTCTGTGCTTTTGTCATCACTGTGCATAGCATATGTTTTTTTCTATTTCCATAGAGGAAATCTAATGATAATTTGAATTTTATTTATTATCCAATCCAATTATCAAATTCTCATATAAATTCCAGTTGCTTTTCATAGCTTCTTAAATACCATATTACATCCAATTAAAAATGATATTCTCTCTTCCTTTCAAATATTTGTTCTGATCACTTATCTTTTATTGCATTAGCTAGAGCTTTTGGAAAAATGTTGAGTGATACTTGATGAAAAGTATTGCTATCTTTTTGCTAATGTTAATGAATATAACTTGGACTTTTTTATTTAAAAGTGAAATTTGTTTATTTATTCATTCATCCATTCAATAAACACTTATTCAGTACCTACCCTTTGCCAGATACTGAGTTTGGAATCCTGCTTACTAGCTATGATTTTTTTTTCCTAACAACTTTATTGATATAATTCACCTACCATAAAATTTACCTACTTAAAAGATTATATAGTTCAGCGGTTTTTCGGAATTGTGCAACCATCACTACAATATCATTTTAGAATATTTCATCACCCCCCAAATGAAACGCCGTACCCATTAGCAATCATTTCTCTCAGTTCCACCTCTCGCCATAAGCAACCACTAATTTACTTCCTATCTCTATAGACTTGTCTGTTCTAGTAGACATTATATATAATTGGAATCGTAAAATATGTGGGGATTATTTTTACTGCCTTTTTTTGTGGAGATTGGGCTGTGAGACTGGCAGGGCCCTCACAGCCTGGGGAGCATTCAGAAAATGAGCCCCCAACTGCTTCTCCTCCGTTCCCAGAACAGCCATATTTCTTTCTTCATGCTGCCTCTGCCAGAAGTCACATATTCCTTTCTTTGTCTAGTTAACTATGCAGAGATCCTTGAGATCTATGCCTTCTTTCTCCTTGTCAAATGCTAACAACTTTGAGCAGAAACCACTAAGTCACATTGTTCTTCCTTTGTTTTGGTAACTACGCAGAGATCCCGGTGACCTCTCCCTTCTTACTTCTTGTCATATGTTAATGAAGTTGAGTAGAAACCGTTAACAAGATGATTTGTTTCTGTTCCAGTCATTTACACTTTCCAATATTGTAAGACCAAAATTATGTCTTTTTTATGCTACTTCCCTGTAGAGAACCTTGTACAGATAAAATAAAATAAAGCTGATTTTGTGCTTTGGGGCTGGCTGCAGCCATCAGCTCAGTCAGCCCTCCCAATCCCATCCTTTATTTCCGTGTCTTCCCTTGTGTTGTAGTTTCCTCATTCCCCGCCAATTCCACTCTGGTTTGCTCCCCTTTGCTGCGCTGGTTCGCGACATTTTTTCACTTAACATAATGTTTTCGAGGTTCATCCATGTTAAAGCATGTATCGGGACTTCATTCATTTTTATTATCTTATTTTTATTGTGATAAGGACATTTAACATGAGATGTACCCTTTCAAATTTTGTTTTTTTTAAGACAGAGCCTCAAGCTGTTGCCCTGGGTAGAGTGCCCTGTTGTCATAGCTCACAGCAACCTCCAACTCCTGGGCTTAAGCGATTCTCTTGCCTCAGCCTCCCAAGTAGCTGGGACTACAGGCGTCCCCCACAATGCGTGGCTATTTTTGTTGTTGTTGTTGTAGTTGTCATTGATTTTTTTGGCAGGCCCTGGCTGGATTCAAACCTGCCAGCTCTGGTGTATGTAGCTGGCGCCTTAGCCGCTTGAGCTACAGACACCGAGCCTCAACATTTTTTTTTTTTGAGACACAGTCTCACTATGTTGCCCTAGGTAGAGAGGGTAGCTGGGGCTACAGGTGCCTGCCACCATGCATGGTTAGTTTTTCTATTTTTTTTTTTTTGAAACAGAGCCTCAAGCTGTCACCCTGGGCAGAGTGTCGTGGCATCAAGGCTCACAGCAACCTCAAACTCCTGGGCTCAAGCGATTCTCCTGCCTCCGCCTCCCAAGTAGCTGGGACTACAGGCACCCGCCACAATGCCCGGCTATTGTTGTTTGGCGGGCCCAGGCTAGATTTGAACTCGCCAGCTCAGGTGTATGTGGCTGGCGCCTCAGCTGCTTGAGCCACAGGCACCGAGCCATAGTTTTTCTATTTTTAGTAGAGATGGGGTCTTACTCTTGTTTAGCCTGGTCTTGAACTCCTGAACTGAAGCAGTATACCTGCTTCAGCCTCCAAGAGTTCTAGGATTACAGTCATGAGCCACCACAGTGTTCAATATGTTTTTAAGCACACAATACTGTTAACCATAGGCATAATGTAACAGCAAATCTCTAGAACCTATTTGTCTTGTATACCTGAAACTTTGTACCCATTGAATTGCAACTTCCCATTTCCCCCTTCTCTCAGCACCTGACAACCACCATTCTACTGTTTCTGAGTTTAACTATTTTAGAAGTACTTTGTTCCTTATTACTGAATAATATTTCATTTTCTGAATATACCACATTTTGCTTATACATTCATCAGTTGATGCACATTTGGGTTTCTCCTTTTTAGCTATTATTGAATAATGCTGCTCTGAGCATTTGTGTACAAGTTTTTCCATGGACATAGATTTTCACTTCTCTGGGTTGGATACCCAGGAATGGAATTGCTGGTGTAAGGGAGAGAGGTAGAATTTTACTTCTCCCCTTTTAGAGTTTCATTTTGGCTGGGCCTGAGAATTAAATTGACAGAAAATAGATCAACAGAGAAGATCATACAAAATTTATTTAATATAGTACAAGTTTTATGTGCACAGGAGGCTTCATAAAGAAATGAGGAACCAGCTGGGAGAGGTGGCTCACCCCTGTAATCCTAGCACTCCGGGAGGCCAAGGTGGGTGTATTGCTTCAACTCAGGAGTTTGAGATCAGTGCCTATATTCCCAGCTACTACTTGGGAGGCTGAGGCCAGAGGATCGCTTGAGCCTAGGAGTTTGAGGTTGCTGTGAGCTATGGTCACACAATACTCTAGCCTGGAGCAACAGAGTAAGACTCTGTCTCAAAAAAGAAAAAGAAAAAAAAAAAGAAATGAAAACCCAAAGAAGTGGTTAGAGTTAATAAATTACATACTGGATTGGATAAAGAATAATAAATTGTGAACAAGCAACTAAATTATATAGGGACGTTTAAAACATAAGGGTTATTTTTAAAAGGTTTGTACAGAATTCTCTTTGTCTCTACTTCTCTTCCTTGATGGTAAAATGTTGCTTTCTTTCCAGTAGAGGGAAGGCATCTTTCATCTTTCAGATGGGAATGTCATCATCTGCTTTTAAGAAACAGAAGGAAGGTCAGTATGATCTTCTTGCTCCTGCTGTTTTCCAAGTGCCTTTAACTCCTTCACAGGATCATGTGGTACCTCTATGTTTAACATTTTGAAGAATTGCCAAACCGTTTTCCAAAAATGGCTGTGACACTTTATACCCCAGAAATGTATAAGGGTTCCAATTTGTCACTTCATCACGAAACATATCTGTCTTTTCTTATTCTAGCCTTCCTAGGAGGTGTGAAACAGTATCTCATTGTGTTTTTTTTTTTCCTTTTTTCTTTTGGAGACAAGGTCTTTCACTCTGTCCCCTGGGCTAGAGTGTAGTGGCATGATCATAGCTCATTGCAAACTCAGACTCCTGGGCTCAAGGGATGGTGCTGCCTCAGCCTCCTGAGTAGCTGGGCCTACATGTGTACACCACCATACCCAGCTAATTTTTCTTTTTTTCTTTTTTTTGTAGAGACAGGATCTCGCTCTTGCTCTGGTTGATCTTGAACCCCTGACCTCATATGATCCTCTTGTCTGTGCCTCCTAAAGTGCTGGGATTATTGATGTAAACTCCTGGCTTTTTGTTGTTGTTGTTAATGCCTTTTTGATGTTAACAGCCTTGTGGTGTTATCTCCTTAACTGGTTGCTGTAATAAATTACAGTAGAACTTCCATAGTTGACCAGTTCCTTAAGTTGACCTAATTTTTATAGACCAGACATGCAACCCATGTACTCAATGGAAGTTCTTTATGTTGACCACTTCTGCATGGTCACCAGTTTGTTACAATCCCTTGGGTGGTCAACTTTCGGAGGTTCTGCTGTATTTTATTTTCTCTGATATTGATCTTTACAGATTTCTATTTGGGGGGATTAACTTTATTTATTTATATTTGCAGTTTTTTTTGGCCTGGACAGGTTTGAACCCCCCACCTCTGGCATATGGGGCCTGCACCCTACTCCTTTGAGCCACAGGTGCCGCCCTTTTTTTTTTTTTTTTTTTTAGAGACAGAGTCTCACTTTATCATCCTCAATAGAGTGCCCTGGCGTCACATAGCTCATCACAACCTCCTACTCCTGGGCTTAGGAGATTCTCTTGCCTTAGCCTCTCAAGCTGCTGGGACTACAGGTGCCTGCCCCGATGCCCGGCTCTTTTTTTGTTGCAGTTTGGCCAGGGCTGGGTTTGAACTTGCCACCCTTGGTATATGGGGGCGGTGCCCTACCCACTGAGCCACAGGTGCCGCCCTTGGGGGGATTAACTTTAGTAGTTTGCTAGGAATCTTATATTTTCATGGAGCTGCACCTAATGCATTATTAATTTACTTTGATCACTTCTGCACCTGTGACAATAGCTCCTTTTTTCATTCCTAAAATTGTGTTCATGTGTGTGTTAAATGTGTATGTATATATGTGCATTTTTTTCCTTTATCTTTTACCTTGATCAGGTACCTCATGAATATTTTGTCATCTCCTTCTAATTTCCTAGGTTGAACATTTAGTTCATTGATCTTTAGCTTTTGTTTTTGAATATTAAAAAAATTTTAAGCCAGGCACAGTGGTGCATGCCTGTAATCCTAGCTCTCTGGGAGGCTGAGGTGGGTGAATTGCTTGAGCTCAGGAGTTCAGGACAGCCTGAGCAAGAGCAAGAGCCCATCTCTACTAAAATAAAAGTACTAGTTGGGTTTCATGGTGAGCACCAGTAGTCCCAGCTACTCAGGAGGCTGAGACAAGAGGATTGCTTGAGCCCAAGAGTTTGAGGTTCTTGTGAGCTACAATACCATGGCACTCTACCCAGGGTAACAGAATGGAACTCTGTCTCAAAAGAAAAAAAAAAATAAAGAAAAAAGATTCTTTAAATTTAGTTATGTCTCAAAATTTCGTATGAAGTCTACAATTTTGTTAACAAATTCCATCTTCACTTCTGACATGTTTAGAGAATAATTCTTAATTGAAAACTGGGTATGTGTATATATACCCATAAAACCATATATGTGGTTTTACAGGATTGTAGTCAGTATAGCTTGCCAAAACTCTAATTTTTAAAATGTATCAAGGTTATTTTCTTTTAAGTCCAAGTTACACAATTAATTTTTTTTTTTTTGTAAGCTATGCTGTAGGTCTAAGAGAAGAGAGTATACACGTTGGGCACAATAAAGTTATATGTTTTAAATTTAGTATGTTAATTGTATTTTTCAAATTCACTTCTTTTTATATCTACTTGATCCATCATATTATGGAAGAGATAAAATAAATTCCTGGAATAATTACAATTTTCTTAAACTTTTTATTTTGAAACAATTGTAGAGTCACAGGAAGTTACAACCAGATTATAAGAAGTACAAGAGGAGTACAGAGAGGTCCTATGTACCCTCACCCAGTTTTCCCCAATGGATACATCTTAGAAAATCATACATTATAAAAGTTTAGAATTTGAGGCTTGGCACTTGTAGCTCAACGGCTAGGGCGCCAGCCACATACACCAAAGCTGGTGGGTTCAAATCTAGCCTGGGCCTACCCAACAACAATGATGACTACAACCAAAAAATAGCTAGGCATTGTGGTGGGCACTTGTCTCATCTACTTGGGAGGCTGAGATAAGAGAATCACTTAAGCCCAAGAGCTGTGATGCCCTCAGCACTCTACCAAGTGTGACAAACTGAGACTCTGTCTCCAAAAAAAAAAGTTTAGAATTTGACTCTGGTACAAGGTGTGTGCATACTTCTGTGTCATTTTGTCATGTGTGTAGATTCATATAATGACCACCACAATCAAGATACAGAACTATTACTACTCCTTGGTAATCTTTATCCCCAGCATCATGCCTAACTCCTGGCAATTGGTCATTTTTTTCCCCCTCTATCATTCTGTCATTTTGAGAATGTTATATAAAAGGAACTATAGTCTGTGGTCTTTTTTGAGAATTTTTTTTTTTGCGATTTTTGGCCTGGGCTGGGTTTGAACCCGCCACCTCCGGCGTTTGGGGCCATAGCCCTACCCCTTTGAGCCACAGGCGCCACCCTTGACATTGTTTTTTTCACTCAGCATAATGTCTTTGAAAACCAGCTAAATTGTTGCCAGTAACAATAGTTCATTTTCTTTTTTTGCTGAGTAGTATTCCATATTACAGTTGCATGATATTATGTTTAATCCTGGGGGGCCAGTTTGGTCGTTTCCAGTTTGGGGCTATTACAAGTGAAGCTTCAGTGAACAATCTTGTGCAGGTTTTTGTAAAGACATAAGATTTCATTTCTCTGGGATGAATACCCACAAGTGCAATTGCTAGGTCTTGTGGTAAGTATTTTAGTTTTTAAAGTAGTTGCCAAATTATTTTCCAGAGTGGCTGTACTGCTTTAAATTCCCACTGGCAATGTATAAGAGATCTGGTTTCTTTGCAATCTCCAGCATTTGGTAAAGACCATCAATCAGAGAAAAAAAAATAGTTAAAATTTGCCATTTTAAAAAGGCATAAGTTCTACATGTGTTTATTGCTGAACGTTAAAAAAAGATAATATTTATGCTATCTTAACACATAAAAAGGTAGAAGTCTCCTGATTTCTTTTTAAAAACTGGCATAACCTTAATACGTGTGCCAATGCTTTTTCAATATAATATAAAAATAATTGGGCCAGGCATTGTGGCTCATGCCTGTAATCTTAGTGATATGAGAGGCCAAGGCAGGAGGATTGCTCGAGCTCAGGAGTCTGAGACCAGCCTGAACAAGAGTGAGACCACATCTCTACTAAAAATAGAAAAACTAGCCTTGTGTGGAGGTAAGTGCCTATAGTTCTAGCTTCTTGGGAGGCCGAGGCAGGAGGATCGCTTGAGCACAGGAGTTTGAGATTACTGTGAGCTATGACGCCACAGTGCTGTACCGAGGGTGACAGGGTGAGACTCTGTCTAAAAAAAAAATATATATTTCTAAGACTTCATGTGGTTCCATACATTTCTGCTGGTTTTATCTGCATGTGTTGAATGACCTTAAAGATTTATACCAGTTAGTACTTCTTTATTGTGTACTTTATTATTAAAAGAGGTCACTATTTTTTGTTAATCTGATCCATACTTTGGAACTTAATTTTATCTTGATAATTAAAATTCTAGACCTGCTTTCATTTTTTTTTAATTTTCCTGATATATCATGTAGTTTTAAATCCTTATTGAAATATAATACAGAACAGTGTATATACATCGTTCATGTTTAGATTTTTTTTTTTTTTTGGTTGGGGCTAGGTTTGAACCCTCCACCTCCAGCATATGGGGCCAGTGCCCTACTTCTTTGAGCCACAGGTGCCGCCAAGGTTGGTGGTTTCTTAACAGACAACAAACCTCCATAGCCAGCACCTAGATGAAGAAATATCCATTACTACTCTCCATAAGCCATGTGTTTGACATTTATATAAATGTAGTCATGCACCATTGCTTCATTGCTCTTTTGGGTCTGTCTTCTTTGACTTAACATAATTTTCATGAGACTCATGCATGTTGAATCTAACAATTCTTTTTTGGTATAGTATTTCCTTATGTAAATATAGCACAACTTGTTTATCCATTCTAATGTTGATGAGCTTTTATATAATGTCCCGTTTTGAATAAAACTGCTATGAACATTATTGTACTTATCTTTTAGTAAACATATATTCTCATTTCTCTTGAGTATATACCTAGGAGTGAAATAGCTGGGTCAGAGGAAATTGCATGCGTTCAGCATTGACACCAGTTTTCCAAGTGTCTACTATTTTATGCTTCTAACAAGCAATTTATGAGTTTCAGTTGTTCCACATCTTTGCCAGCTCTTAGTTATTTATCATTTTTTTTCCATTTTAGTCATTTCTGGCAGATATGGAGGGCTATCTTACTGTCATTTAATTTCTATTTCCTTGCTACTTAATGTAGTTGAGGATCCTTTCATATGTTTATTTGTCATTTGTATATTTTCTTTGTAAAGTGCCTGTTCCTTTTGTTCTTTTTGTGTAACTTTTATTGATTTCTAGAAATTCTTGATATATTTGGGATTTTAATCACTTGTCAGATACATGCATTGCAGTTATCCTCTCCCACCATGGGATTTGCCTTTACATTTTAAATTTTGTCTTCTGATGAACAGAAGTCCTTAGCATTTTTGTTTTGTTTGCTTTTTCCCCAGGGTGGGTGGGCTCAAATGGAAATCCTTAATTTTTTATTTATTTTATTTTTATGTATTTATTTATTTATTTATTTTTTGAGACAGAGTCTCAAGCTGTTGCCCTGGGTAGAATGTTGTGATGTCACAGCTCACAGCAACCTCAAACTCTCGGGCCAAAGTGATTCTCTTGCCTCAGCCTCCCAAGTAGCTGGGACTACAGCTGCCCACCCCAAGGCTCAGCTATTTTTTTGTTGTTGTTGTTGTTGCAGTTGTCATAGTTTTTTAGCTGGCCTGGTTTGGGTTTGAACCTGCAGCCTCAGTGTATGTGACTGGCAGCCTACCCACTGAGCTACAGGTGCTGCCCAGAAATCTTTATTTATTTATTTATTTATTTTGAGACAGAGTCTCACTATGTCACCCTGGGTAGAGTGCCATGGTGTCTCAGCTCACAGCAACCTCATACTCTTGGGGTTAAGTGATTCTCTTGCCTCAGCCTCCCAAGTAGCTGGGACTACAGGTACCCACCACAATGCCCGGCTGTTTTTTTGGTTGCAGTTGTATTGTTGTTTAGCAGGCCCCAGGCCGGCTTGAACCCACTAGCTTCGGTGTACATGGCTGGCCCCCTACTCACCGAGCTATGGGCGCTGAGCCAGGAAATCCTTAATTTTGATATAGTCCAATTTAACAACCTTTTCTCTACCAGATATCAGGACTTAATATCCTGATATTAAGGGGAATACTTAATATTAATATTAATACTTAATATACTTTCTGGGAAGCACACTGATTAAGAAAGTGTAGGCTGGGTACAGTGGCTTCAAACCTGTTATCCGAGCTCTTTGGGTTGTCAAAGAGCTTGAGGCCAGGAGTTTGAGACCAGTCTGGGCAACATAGCAAGACCCTGTCTCTACAACAAATATATTAGCCAGACATGGTGGCATGTGCCTGTAGTCCCAGCTACTCAGGAGCCTGAAGAAGGAGGATCCAGGCATTCTAGGTTGCAGTGAGCTCACACCTGTAATCTGGCACTTTGGGAGGCTAAGGCAGGCGGATTGCTTGAGCTCAGAAGTTTGAGATGAGCCTGAACAAGAGTGAGACCCCATGTCTACTATAAACAGAAAAAGTAGCTAGGTGTGGTGGCGCATGCATGTAGTCCCAGCTATTCGGGAGGCTGAGACAGGAGGATTGTTTGAGCCCAGGAGTTTGAAATTACTGTGAGCTAGGCTGATGCCATGATACTCTACCCTGGGGCAATAGAGTGAGACTCCAAAAAAAACCCAGAGTGAGTCTCCAAAAAAAGAAAGAAAGAAAATATGCTTTTGGAGCCAGGCCTATCTGGATTTGAATCCCTGTTATTCTCTCTAATCTGAGTGATCTTGGGACAAATTATTTAATATTCCTAAATAGCCCTATCTGATGGTAAATGGGAATAATAATAATAGTAATGCCTAGTCCACAAGATAATTGTGAAAACTTAATGAAGTACCTAATAAAACATGCATTGTACCTTATTAAATAATAATAGCAATATTTAACATTAATTGTCTCAGGTACCAAGTAGTTCTGCGTGCTTTAGGAACATCATTTCCTTTAACTTTAACAACCGTATGAGATAGGTGTTTTCATCCTGTTTGAAGATGAAGAAACTCAGCTTAAAGTGCCTTCCCCAGATTCCCTCTATAATGTAGATGAGCTGGAATTAATACCCTCATTTATTTTGTAACAAATCTCATGCATTTTGCCCATATTCCATGCTAATACTTGGCATTGGTTTTACTGAACTTTTCTCTGTCACAATATCCACCATAGCAAGCTACATCTTGGTGCCCCCAGGAAGCATTTGTGGATGAGAGTGGAGTGGCTAACATGTGGACACTGTCTTTCCAGGGTTTCTTGGAGCCTGTACAGAGTCCAGGCAGCAGACCACTTAGTGAGAAGTACAAGATCTTCATTCTGACTTCACCCCACCAGCTCTGGTTGAATCTACAGATGCCAGTCCAGCTTCAAGCACCTGGGCCATGTGGAGATGTCAGCAAGAGGGCCTGAGACCTAAGGCCCAGTGTGGACATGTCAACTAATGGGGACTCTTCCCTGTGGTCCCCAGCCCTGACTGCAGAGGGACATGGCAGCTTATGTGAGGTGAGGATGGAGAGGCCCCCAGGGGCAGGAGTTCATTCAGTGAGGAGATAGCCCTGATCTGTCCCCAGGTCCTCAGGGCAGGGACAGGTAAGTCATAAGAAGCAGCAGATTCCAGACTTGCTGCCCCAGAAACAAATCAGGATTCTCCACTGAGAGTGAGCACCACATGGCTGATGTCAACACATGCAGAGTCTTGTGGGTTTCAATGGAAAATGCCTTGGCTGATGGAGGGTGAGATGTGGAGGTTCCAGCCTCTCAGCCTAGGGAACGGGGAGGCAGCTCCTTGCAGAGTGTCTGAGGGTGAGGTCTGATTGGGAGCAGCCATGGCCAGGGAGACCCCTAATCCCCTGAAAGGCCCCTTCCTTCTGCATCAGTTCTCTGTAGACACTCAGCTGATCCACTCCGCGCCCCCCTCCCTTATCCCTGGTCTCTGGGATCTGCTGATTTCTCCCCCACCATCCAGATTTAGGTACAGAATAGTTCTTTTTCTTTGCAACTTAGAGAATGGCAGGGTAATAGTGCAACCACAGTCTCTAGGGCTCTTCTAACTCTTTCTCTTTTTTTTCTTTTTTTAAAAAATTTTTATTAAATCATAATTGTGTACATTGGTGCAATCAGAGTCTCACTCTGTCACTCTGCTCTGGCTAGAGTGCTGTGGTGTCACAGCTCATAGCAACCTCGAATTCTTGTGCTCAAGGGATCCTCTTGCCTCATCCTCCTGAGTAACTGGGACTACAGGCACCTGCCACGACTTCCAGCTATTTTTTTAGAGATGGGGTCTTGCTCTTGCTTAGCCTGGTCTTGAACTCCTAAGCTCAGGCAATCCACCCACCTCGCCCTCTCAGAGTACTAGGATTACAGCTGTGAGCCACTGCGCCCAGTGTCTTCCTCCTTTTAAAGATGAATAAAATGGCCTAAGAAACTGTATGATGGTCCCCTTGACTGCATCCCCCACCCTCCCCACACTGCTGCAGAGACCAAGTTTCCTGCTCAGAGTCCCCTTTGAGATTGTGTAAGCAGAGGAACATGATGAGCAAGCCCACCCTGCCTGACAGCTCCTTCCTTTTAGACCTGCCGATGGATGCTGTCAGCTCTGGGAAGGGCTCCTTGTCACAGGGGCTTGGGGTCATGTGGTCATTAGATCATATTAAACTTTTAAGTATTATTTTGTTTTTTATAATTTCTCACTTCATTATAAGATATTAGAGAGTATAGGTTAACAAATAGAAGAAGATAAAAAAATTACTCATAATTCCAATATTACTTAAAGTGAGCCATTGTTGATATTAGCTATATTTCCTTTCAACCTTTAGCAAGATTTCCTTTTTCCTTGGTACGTGCATGTCTGCATGTGTGTGGGTATACACGTGGAGCTGTAAGTGTGAATGCATACCATATACATATATAGCCAAAGTTTTTAAAATAGAATCATACTAGTTAGTTATCTCCTTTTTAACTTAGCAAGTTAATAATTTTCTTATTTATTTATTTTTAATTTTTTATATATACATGTGTTTATTGGGTTTCTACTTTTTGCCTTCAAAGAATTAAAAAGGCTTAAAATTTAATAACAACAATGTTTAAGATAAGGACTAGAAACAAAAACCTCGTAAAGAATGAATGAAGATAAATACATTCAGAAAAGAAATTAAACGACTGCTGCATCTAAACATTAAGCAATAATAATAATAATGCAAAGAAAGTAACGTTCACATTATCAGATAAGACTGCCTATTATAGAATGCTTTGACTCTGAGGCTTAGTATGAAATCATCAGTTAACTTCTTATTTTATTTTCCAAAGTCTCAAAAAATAGACAACTAATATTTATGAATAAAAGTAAAAGATAATTTCAAAAAACAGATCATGCCAAATCTTATAGACAATAGAAAAAGAAGAAATACTTCAAACTAATTCTACTGGAATGATCTGGATACAATTGATATTAAAATTGCAGAAAATATATTTTATAAAGGGGAAATTACAAATATATTTCATTTATAAATGAGGACTCAATATCCTAAACAACATATTAACAAGTTGAATTAAAAATTAATGTTTAAGTAGTGTACTTTGGTCAAAATTGATCCAATTCATGTGAGAATTAGTCTCTATTTTCTTTATTTGTTTGTTTTCTTTCCCTCATCCTATCCCTCCTTCACTCTGTCTGCTCTCCCCTTCCCCATGACCCACCATGTCATTAATTGTCATTAATTGTCCTCATATCAAAGTTGAATACATAAGATTCATGCTTCTCCATTCCTGTGATGTTTCACTAAGAATAATGTGTTCCACTTCCATCCAAGTTAGTACAAATGCTGCTAAATCTTCATTTTTTTGAAGGCTGAATAATATTTCATGGTATACTTATACCATAGCCTACCAATCCATTCCTGGGTTGAAGGACATTTAGGCTGCTTCCACATTTTAGCAATTGTAAATTGGGCTATGATAATCAGCCTAGGACAAGTGTCTTTGTAATAAAAGTTGTTTTATTTTTCTTCTAGATAGATGCCCAGTAATGGGATTGCAGGATCAAACGTGAGGTATAGGTTGAGTTCTTTGAGGTTTCTCTATACTTCCTTCTAAAAAGGTTGTATTGGTTTGCAGTTCCAACCAGCAATGTAAAAGTCTGCCTTTCTCCCTACATTGGCACTAGCATCTGCAGTTTTGAGATTTTGTGATATAGGCCATTCTCCCTGGGGTTAGATGATATCTCAGGGTGGTTTTAATTTGCATTTCTCTAATAATTAGGGATAATGAGCATTTTTTCATGTGTTTATGCGCCATTCATCTGTCGTCTTTAGAGAAGATTCTATTCATCTCTCTTCTCTATCGATGTATGGGATTGTTGGTTTTTCTCTTGTGGGTTCATTGAAGTTCTGTATAGATCCTTGTTATTAAACTTTTGTCTGATTCAAAATATGCAAATATCCTTTCCCGTTGGGTAGGTTGTCTATTTGCTTGGGTTGTTGTCTCCTTGGTTGTACAGAAGCTTTCAATTTAATTAAATCCAATTTGTTCATTATTGCTATTGTTGCTATTGCCATCGCAGTCTTCCTCATAAAGTCTTTCTCCAGGCCAATATCTTCCAGTGTTTTTCCAATTCTTTCTTTGAAGATTTTTATCGTTTCATGCCTTAAATTTAAGTCCTTTATCTATCTTGAATCAATTTTTATGACTGGAGAATGGTGCGGATCCAGTTTCAGTCTTTTACATGTGGATATCCAATTCTCCCATCACCATTTATTGAATAGAGAGTCATTCCCCCAGTGGACACTCTTGTTTGGTTTATCAAAGATTAGGTGGCTGTAAGTTGTTGATTTCATTTCTAGGTTTTCTATTCAATTCCAAATGTCTATGTCTCTATTTTTGTGCCAGTACCATGCTGTCTTGACCACTATGACCCTGTAATACAGCTTAAAATCTGGTATGGTGAACCCCCAGCTTTGTTTTTATTGCTAAGAACTACCTTAGCTATATGAGGCTTTTTCTGGTTCCATACAAAGTGCAGAATCATTTTTTCCAAGTCTTAAGAGTAAGATGCTGGTATTTTAAGAGGGATGGTGTTGAATCGGTAAATTGCTCTTGGAAGTATAGACATTTTAACACTGTTGATTCTTCCCAGCCATGAAGAATATACCTCTTTTGTTAGGTATATTCTTAGGTATTTCATTTTCTTGGGGGTTATGGTGAAGGGAGTTGTGTCCTTAATTAACCTCTCATCTTGGCTGTTGTTGGTGTATACAAAGGCAACTGACTTGTGGACTTTGATTTTATATTCAGAGACATTATTGTATTTTTTGATGACTTCCAAGAGTCTTGTGGTTGAATCTTTGTGGTTAAGATCATGTCATCAGCAAAAAGGGAGAGTTTCACCTCCTCTGCACCCATTTGGATGTCCTTTATTTTCTTATCTTGTCTAATTGTATTGGCTAGAAATTCCAGTACTATGTTGAATAGTAATGTTGACAGAAGACAACCTTGTCTGGTTCCATTTCTAAGAGGAAAAGCTTCCAGTTTTACTCCACTCAATAAAATATTAGCTGTGCATTTGTCATAGATAGCTTTGATCAGTTTAAGAAATGTGCCACCTATGCCTATACTCTTCAGTGTTCTAATTAGAAAAGGATGCTGGATTTTATCAAATGCTTTTTTCTGCATCTATTGAGAGAATCATATAGTCTTTTATTTTGCCTCTGTTGATGTGGTGAATAGCATTTATGGACTGCATATGTTAAACCAGCCTTGCATCCCTGGGATGAAACCTACTTCATCATGATGTATGACTTTTTTGATGATTTTCAGTAATCTATTGGCTAAGATTTTGTTGATAATTTTTGCATCTATATTTATTAGTGAAATTGGTCTGAAATTCTCCTTTTTAGTTGGGCCTTTTCCTGGTTTGGGTATCAGGATGATATTTGCTTCATAGAACATGTTGGGGAAATTCCTTCCTCCTTTTTTCTTAGAATGGCCTTTTTTTTCATCCCATGAATTGAATTTTGGTGCATTGGGTTTACACATTGTTGGTTTCAAGAATTTTTTCAAATTTCCATATTCATTTCTTCATTGGCTTTTCTGTTATTCAGGGCATGTTGTTCGAATTGCATGTAGGTTTGAATTTTTCAAAGTTTCTCCTGTTATTGATTTTCAGTTTTACACCATTGCAGTCAGAAGAGATACTTGATATAGTTTCAACTTTTGTAAATAAGCTAATTTGTTTTGCGACCTAAAATGTAATCTATCCTAGAGGATGTTCCATATATAGTTGAGAAGAATTTGTTCTGTTTAGCTGATAATTGGAATATCTTATGTATGTCCTTTAGGTCCATTTGATCTAAGAATTTAGCTTAATCCCAAAGCTTCCTTATTGATTTTCTCAATAAATGATCTGTCCATTGCTTAAAATGGGGTGATATATTATTTTTATCTTATTTTAATCTATCTCTTCAGACATGTTAATATTTGCTTTTTTATATTTAAATCCTTCTATTTGTGCATATATGTTTATAATGGTCATATCTTCTTGGTCAATTGACCTTTTTATCATTACATAATGACTTTGTTTGCTTCAGGGTCCACAAAGCAAATTAATATGTGGTCTCAAACCTAAGATTATTGTAGATCTAATCATCTTTTATTAGTATCCAAGAAATAGGTAAATTCTTTAGAAAAATAAGTTAGTTATGTATAAAGAATTATATATGATGAATTTTTTTCAATATAATAATTATATTGTTATGGAATATGCATAATGCAAAATTTTTTAATGTATTAGTTTCCATAGGCTTTAATTTTTAGAGCAGTACAGTTTTGACTACACAACAAAATTAAACAAGAAAGTATAGAGATTTCCCACATACTCTTTACCCCTAACATACATAGACTTCCCCAATTAACATGTTCCATCAAAGTTGTACATTTTTTACCATGGATGAATCTACATTGACACTTTGTCATCCAGAGACCATGGATTAAATCCAAATTCACTCTTGATGTTGTACATTTGATGGGTTTAGACAAATGTTTAATAAGGTGCATTTGCATTAGAGTAATATACAAATAATTTCACTGTCCTAAGAATTTCCTCTCCCCATCCAATTTATCTGTACTTTCTTTTTTTGTTCTTTTTTTTTTTTTTTTCAATTAAATCATAGCTGTGTACATTAATGCAATCATGGGGTACAATGTTCTGGTTTCATATACAATCTGAAATATTTTCATCAAATTGTTTAACATAGCCTTCATGGAGTTTTCTTAGTTATTGTGTTAAGACATTTATAGTCTGGATTTAGTAAGTCTCACCTGTGCCCTTTTAAGATGCATCATACGTGTGGTCCCACCAATTACCCTCACTTCATCCATCCTTCCTCCTCCCCTCCCCTCCCTTGCCCCTTTCCCCATATTCTTGTGCTATAATTGGGTTATAGCCTTCATATGAAAGCTATGACCCAACAAGAAAATAAAATTATAGACCAATATCACTAATAAATATTGATGTAAAAATATTCAACAAGATCTTAACAAACAGAATCCAGCAGCACATCAAACAAATTATACATGACCAAGTGGGTTTTATCCCAGGGTCTCAAGGCTGGTTCAATATACATAAATCTATAAATATAATTCAGCACATAAACAAATTAAAAAACAAAGACCATATGATTCTCTCAATTGATGCAGAAAAAGCTTTTGATAATATCCAGCATC